>JBBPBX010000229.1:93707-115036 GCA_038048925.1 Garcialebias charrua
ATATAATTCAAACAGTGCTGGATTGTGCAACAAAAGCAGATTTGAAGTTATCTGCTTCTCATGCAACAGTTCAGTAAAAACAAAAGCAAACAACAAACTTTTTAAAACTGAACTTTTGCTTGTTTGAAAATAAAATGTGTGCACATGATTTGTACGGTAGTTTAAGAACTGAAACCCACATATAATATGGGTTTCAAGGAAACTTACATGTTATTTTCTGTCTCAGAAAACTTGACTTTGGAATTTACAAAAAAAATCTTCAAAACTATCCCTTTAAGTGCTTTAACATGCAAAACAATTTACATTAGAAAATAACTTCTGTGAGTAACTCAGTTTTCTTGTTTTTTGAAAAAAGTAAATTTAACAGAGGAAAAAAACAAAACATTTCATTATTTGATTTTTTTTTTTACATTTAAAGTAATTTTTAATAAATAAGGCAGAAGTTTAAAAATGTATCCATTTATTTGCAACACAAATCAAATGCTCTCTTGTCTTTAAGGGTCACCTAACTGTTTTCAGTGATCATAAATATTATTATTGTATGTGGGCAAGAATTGTTTCATCTGAGGGAACTGCTTTCAAGAAGTCAAGAAAATATCAATATAAGTGATCATTTGACCAGTATATGACTCTTAACATAACGACAAACAAATGTTTTTATTTTTATTTTAGTGAAGAAAAACATTGATTGCCATCAATATTTATTCATTTAAGGATGACAATTATGACAACTTGTGACATGAGGAGGGCAACAAACAACACCACATATCAGTTTAGCACAAAACTTGAGTAAAAAGTAACCTGCTGCAGATCTCCTTCTGTAATTTGTTGATGAGTGTCAGGCATTTCTTTCTGTTTATGCCAGGTTTATAAGCCTTTACAACACTGGTAGGCCACTTTAGCATAATGTTTCCCAGCTGGCATTGCTGGAGCCCATAAAACTGAGAGGGGAGGTGTAAAAAGAATGTGCAAATAGCCCAACTCAAACCTTGCCTTAGTTAAAACAATTACAATAAGTTTTAAGTGATGAATGCACTGTTTTCTTGGTTGTTTATTTTAATAGTGCGGTCATAGAGTCCAGTTTTCTCCTGGCCCTGATCTGTAATATGTTCAAATGAATGGCCAATACTGAGCAGAAGGACTGAGGTCAGGTCAGGACATTAAAGAAAGTTTGTTTTCTTTTATCCACTTATTTGCAAGGTCTGTGTGATGCACGTTGTGTCACTGATAATCACCTGCAGCTGTTCTTCACATCTGTTTCAGGTGCAAAACATGACCCCAGTGCACTGGTTCAAGCACAACAAAAATCATGGTAAATCTTGTCATGGTAAATCTTGTTATGTCTGCTTCCAACATTTATTGTCCCGTCACAGTGTTTACTCTCAGCAGCAGTGGTGGGCACAACCAAAACATTAACTTTGCTAACCCATCATCTGTTACATCTGTTAAGTTCATGGCAAAAACCAATGCAGACATGTTCCTGTTTTTAGTTTTCTTCACCGCCTCGTACTCTAGCTGTTTTTTCGCTACTTTCCTTTTAATTATCCTTTCAAATACATTACCTTTTTATTTTCACTTGTCAAAAAAAATTATATAATTTGTGTGCATCCTTTATGATTGTCTTTTGTTGTCGTTGTTGTCCACTGTTGTCGTCATTCTTTGTTAAAATCAGGTTTCTCTTGTAAATGAGTGCCCGAGACTCAATTAACCTGTATAAATAAATAAAGGTTGAATAAAAAATAAAACATTCCGTTAACTAAAACATTTGCTTTGCTAACTAATGCTACAACGCTAAATAGGTAAAAAAAAATTATCAGAGGCTAAAGCTAAACTGCTAACTGCTAAGATGACTGTCAATCAGTCTGAGTCCCATCTTCGTTCATTTGAAGTTGTGTCTACCAATCACGGCTTGTCATGTGTACAGTAAGCCAATAGCGTGCCTAACGGAGTCTGCGAGACACGCCCACAACAGACAAGAACAAGCATTTGAATTTTGTTTGCAGACTTAAAGGTGGTGAGACCTAATTTAGCTGAAGCTAATTCCGCTAATGGTTTCCAAGTTTAGTAAAAACACTAATCCGCTAAACTAAAAATTTGTTCTGCTATTAGCTGTTAGCGAATTATCTAAACTGTGTCCACCCCAGCTTAGCAGCTAATAAGTCATAGATATAGCTATTAAATTTATATTTTATAATTTAGCATGTTGGTCTGGCCCCTTTGAACCAGTCCCAGTGGTTACCCACCCCTTCCATATACAGTCTGTAAGAGTGCACAGAATATGTCTGCACATTGATTCATGTTCCATTCAGTAAAAAAAATACATACCAGACACAGTGAGGAGGAGAACAGCATGGACATTCTCCATTTTCCACACCTTCACAATTTTCCTTTCAAAGAGTTCAACAACCACAGACTGATTCTATGCACAGAAGGCTTCCTGTCTGCTGAGCTTTGATGCAGTGTGAATAAAAATGTGTGCACGCCTGCAAAGCCCCAGACAGGTCGCACATTTGCACCATTAGCTGACCCTTCGATGGGTTCAAAATCAAAAAGCCAGACAGCATTTTCATCTTCTTAAAGGGGACCAAATATGCAAAATTCACTTTTTAATGTTTTTTTTTACTCAACTTTGGGTATGTATTTCTTTAAAAAACAGTCCTAGGGCCAAAATAATGCACCCAGTGGTATATTTACTCTAAGTAGATTTATTTTTCAGGGATATAAATGTCTCGTTTTCAAATCCTCGCGCTTGTGACGTCACAAGCGCCAGGACAACCCACCCCAACCTGAGTCCAGCCCCTCACCTAGCAACCCCTGGTTAGGCTCAACCCACTTCAGTATAAAAGACGTGACGGTTGTTTTTCCTGATTTCATCTCATCTTTTGTTTAAATGTTCTTAATTTCATGTGTACAGCACTTTGTTGCAGCTGTGGTTGTTTTAAATGGCTTTATAAATAAAGTATAATTGTTATTTTTACGTTTTATTTCAATTTTTAGCGTATTTGCGATCGCTCCCAACGTGCAGCCGGCAGACAAAAAACGAGCGAATCGCCGCAGCCTGACCATGCAACGAGCGGAGCTAAGCGGGCGGGGATTGGAAATGCCGGCGGGAGCTGCTGGGAGCTGCTGGCTTTTGAGGACTGTGCGTCCGATCAGAGGTTGCCTCATACGGATAAATTATCTGGAAACACTCTGTGAACTTTGTGTATGTGTCTGGACTGGAGCAGCAGCCGCGGATCGCTAGCGATCGCTCCCAAAGCGCCGCATGCAACGAGCGGAGCTAAGCGGGCGGTGTGCCGGATGAGGAACGAGCTAACATTAGCCTCGGATTCGGGTGGGCTAATGCTAACAGGTGCAGCTAATGGCGGCGCCGCAGACGGCTTTCGGTAAGTTATCTTAAGCTAGCACTAGCCATTTCTAAAGTGCAAGAAATGCTAACGTAAACCCTTTGGAGGGCGGAGTTAATGTAAACAGATTTTTGAAGGGCGTGGCCTTCAGAGCTCATTATCATAAACCGGTCGTTCTGAACGGAAGTGAGAAAAGGCAGAACTAGAAAGGGGATATTTTATTATCTAAGAATTATTTTGTGTATTAAATTGAATGAACATGGTCTGGATAGCCCACAGACATACCATAAAAAAAAAATTAAACCAATATTTGGTCCCCTTTAAGGAGCTTTAATGCAAGCAAAATTACTTTGCAGTCGGTGTACAGGTCACTAGTTGAAAGTGTTGTTTCATTTAATATTGTCTCATGGTATGGGAACCTCCTAGCCTAGAACAAGTTGTCCCGGGTGGTCAAACAAGGTAAGGTAGCAAAGTCAATCATCAACAAATGAAACATACAGACTTGTATAGTCAGGTTCTGAAAAAAGTCAATCCAGGTTTACAATGACCCAACTCATCCACTGCAACCATTATTCAGGTTGGTACCATCTGGCAGAAGACTGCTGGTTCCTTTAGCAAAGAAAAATGGGTACAAAAAGTAATGTGTTCCCTCTGTGGTGAATCTACTTATATTTACAAGGTCTTATTTAAAGGCAGCCTCACATAACAAACCACTGTCTGCTGGGATGTTTCCATATTTTAATGTATTGTGTATTTTAGAATGTTTTTAATTGGGTTAGCAAAGTTTTTTTAAAGTTTTTATGACATTTTTAACTTGTGTTGTTTTTTATGAGCCAGATGTTAAAGAAAAAAATCTCCATTCCATTGTACAAAGTACGTTATAGGCAATAAAGTTGAATTGTGGGTGGATATTATGAGGAATTTTTTTTTTTTGATGATGCAGAGATGATATGATTTTGAGTGATATTGCGCCTCATTGGCTTCGCTTTTCAGACTTGGTTTGTCTTTTATTTTATTTTTTAGTTCAATTCACAAGACTGATCAGCTACCTAAAAACCTAGAATATTTCTGTAATAATTGTTGATTTGGCAGCATAAAATCAAATAAAATTTCTCTGTCAGCACACTGCATGTGTTCTGAGGCCTTGTTGCCACTCTCTCCATGGTTTCCTTCTTTAGAATTGTTGTGCATTCCACAGCAGAGCAGCGATAATCCTCCTAAATCTACTCATCATGTCACTAATGAGCGCTCGCTTCTGGGTGGACTTTCAGAACTGCAGCGCAACCTGAGCCTTCAGCATTCATGAAACGTCTGGAACATAAGATTTCCAATTAGACTTCAAATATATACTTTACTACAGTATTTTATTTACAAATCTCAGTTTTACTTCTTGTCTTTTTGTTTTGTCTTGGCCAGGTATACAAAAGCAAGCTGACACGAGGTTTTTAGTTTTGTATGCTTGTCCTTAATCAGGTTGACCTTTGACCTTCTGCGGCACAAGCAGGTCGTGCTCGCCAACAGGTTCCTCACCTCTGATTAAGGGTCACTTGCCGTCACCTGTGCCTAAGCTGCTAACACGCCTGTGAACATCCTGTGTGTGACCCCCTGCAGTTTGCTTTCTCCCGCCTCAGCCATTCTTTCTTCAGCTGGGCCTTCAGCTGTTGCCAACACTTGTCCTCCTGATAACTGTTGTCGCAGCTCAGGGCTCAGCACACTGTTGTACAAGCACTAATGATTTTAATGAAATCCACCCTGCTCCTGAGAGACGTGGAGAACAGAAACAATGTTTCACCAAAGCTCTTATCAAAGCTGGACACAGAAAACGTAATTTCTTTGCAAAGTTATTGTTAAAACGTAGAACTATTCAACCCTGCATTTATTTTCTCTGTCTGGTTTTATATTTACATATAAAAATCTAAGATGCTGCATATGAAAAATTAAAGGCGTAGCCTTCAATGAAGGAATGAATAGTTTGCAGCCTTTCAAACCAGAATTTTAGAACCATTTTTGCCAGTTTTGTGCAGGCTAATGTTTATTAGCTGTGGAGGCCATTATGAATTGGACTGACTTCACAAGGTAAATCAGTTGTAGATGTACGTCAAGTGATTAATTTCTAGGCGTTTTCTGAAAATGTGCCAGGTGTTTCATGTGATATTTTGCTAACAGACACACAGGGTTGACTGCAAGAGTTAATGCTCAAGTTTTAAGCCATGATCTTGCACAGTGCGTAGTAATTAATGTATTTGTTGTAAATGACTCTCAGCTACAATCACACCAAATTTTAGTGCAATATCAGTGAAATGAACAGAATTATGAGCATTTTTGCATTTTTTTAGAGGAGTTGGCTGTGGCAGTCCTCTTAAATTGGATTCACTCCAAAAGTTAATCAGATGTAGATGTATATTCAATAAAATTTTGTCCATTGATTCATGAGATATTTTGATAAAAAACAAACAATTATACAAAAAAGATTCAATTTTCCAAAACAGGTGAAATTTCCAGATGTGTGCCTTTGGCGTATATGTTAGCGCTTAATCTGAGAACAGATTTCTTCTCTTTTTTGGTGCATACTTGGCTTTATTAGAAATTGTCTTGTTGAGAATAAACAATGGTGTTTCTAACTTTAACAAAAGAGGGATGCAGCTCTTTTCTTCAATCGTCCTGCTCCACAAACCCATCCATCATTCTCTGTCCTGAAAGCAAACAGCTCACATCCGCTCCTGTGTGAAAATCTAAGAGTTCACTTCCTACCTATCGGTCACACAACCTTTTATTCTCCTCATTTGAACATCCGTCAAACGTCACACGTTCAATTACGCCATCTACCATGCTCTGCACTGGTCTCGCCATTGGCTGATAATCTTTCTCGCCTCACATTACCCAAAGACGTGCGTTTCCTTTCGCAGGCTGTAGTGCATGGCCTTGTCTACTTTAAAATCTGATGGCTGTATTTAGATAGAAATCCTTTCATCTCCTCTCATCCAAAGGCTACAGCCAAGGTCAGAGGTCAAAGAGGGTTGGCCCAGTTGCCAAGGAGGAGTCAAGCAGTGGGGCAAAACCACTGGTGCTCACTGGACTGTGCAAGCAGCGGGTCTTCTTCGGCGGTTGCGCTTCTGACAAGCCTGAGAGCAGCGAGGGCCTTTGCAGATTGCATTGTCACCATAACACAAGAAGCAAGTGTTGACAGACGACAGGTCGTTTAGAGCTCGTAACAATATGCCCTTTCAGTGCCAAGACGTCTGGATTGGGGTGGGAATAATCTTTTGTTATCAATGTTAGCAAAACGTTCTGATCCATCCACGATGTGTTGTACCATTTAGAACAGGACACAAAAACTGATCCCGTGTAAAAATGGACAAACTGTATTAAACCTATCTAAAAAAGCTAAGTCTGGTCCTCTGGACATTCAAAAAACAAAAAAACAAAACAAAGCAAAAAATTGTAGAAACGTTTCGTTTCGCTATTTATAAGACTGAGCTGAACCCAGCACCTCAGACTGAGGAAGTCTTTCGGACGAAAGACGAAACGTTTCTACAATTTTTTGCTTTGTTTTGTTTTTTTGTTTTTTGAATGTCCAGAGGACCAGACTTAGCTTTTTTAGATTTTTCTACCTGGATTATTGAGCATGCATCAGGGTATTTTGAACCACTTTGGCCAGGATTGCCTCAAACTTGTTAGAGAGTTTGAGAAAACAGCTAGGAAGAGGGCGGACTACAGGAACCACTTGCGATTCAACCTTAGATGCAGACAAAGTGGCATTATTCCTAAGAGCCTGGAACTGAATTCATCGGTCAGCGGGCACCGGGCAAGCAACATCCTTCAGAAGGCACAGACGCAGCTGCTGAATGAACGGGTAAGACAGACCAATTTTACCATTGAGGCCTTGAAGGCCAAAGAAGAGCAAATTTATCAAAAACTAACAACGTGCCTAGATCAGACCACACTTCAGCAAGTGATGGACTGTACAGATCGGGCACGCTTAGCACAGCATGTCAAGTCCAAGACTCGACAACAAAACAAATTTAACTCACTGATAACTCGTCAACACCATAACAATTCCAACAACAACACATTCAGTGTAAGACAACACTCCGATACACATGCCGGGGAGACAGAAAAGTGGGTGAAGAATTTATCTGACAGACAGCTCACCCAGCCGGAGACAGAGATTCTTGCCAGGGGGCTAAACTTTGCAGTGGCACCAAGTAGAATTCCACTGGTGGAGATGATCACAGCCACTGAGTCAGCCATCCGTAACAACAAAATTAAAGACTTTGAAGCAGAACAACTCAGAGTCAAAGTTTCAGCCTGTCTCAGTAATGCTAAACCACCACCTTCCAACATCAGTAGAGAAGAGAGGGATGCACTCACCACGCTTAGCAAGGACAAAAACATCATAATTCTCCCAGCAGACAAAGGAAGGTGCACAGTGATTTTGAACCAGAAAGACTATCATGAGAAAGTTATGTCACTCCTTAGTGACTTAACCACTTATGAACCGCTGAAAAGAGATCCAGGAAGTGGTTACAAGAAGAAGTTGATAGATTGCCTGAAAATTTTGAAGCAGGACAAGGCTATTGACAATATTCTGTACCACAGACTGTACCCAGGGGAGGCCACGCCAAGTCTGTATGGTTTACCCAAAATCCACAAACAAGGTGTACCTTTAAGACCAATTGTTAGCATGATTAACTCTGTCACTTACAATGTTTCCAAATATCTGGCATCTGTACTCATCCCTTTAGTTGGCAGCTCAGAACACCACATACAGAACACCATGGACTTTGTGGATAAGGTGAGGGATGTCATCATGGAGACTGATGAAACAATGGTCTCTTTTGATGTTACATCACTCTTTACGTGCATTCCTGTTGATGAAGCAGTAGAGGTGGTCTGTTTAAGGTTAAAATCAGACACCACTCTGAACAGCAGAACCACGCTTTCCACAGAGCAACTGTGTCAACTCTTGAAACTGTGCCTGCAGTCAACCTACTTCACATATGGGGAGCAATATTATAGGCAGAAACATGGATGTGCTATGGGGTCTCCAGTTTCTCCTATTGTTGCCAACCTGTACATGGAGGAGGTAGAAAAGAGAGCCTTGACATCCTTTACGGGGAGACCACCAAGTCATTGGTTCAGGTATGTTGATGACACCTGGGTTAAAATTAAATCTCAGGAAGTCCAACATTTCACTGATCACATCAACTCTGTGGATAAATATATCAAGTTCACACGAGAAGATGTAAGAAATGGCAGGTTGGCTTTCTTGGACTGTGAGGTCTCAGTTTCTGATAGAGGAAATTTGCAAACTGAGGTGTACCGCAAACCCACCCACACAGACCAGTATTTACAGTTTGACTCCCATCACCCTCTGGAGCACAAGTTAGGAGTCATCAGGACTCTGTACCACAGAGCAGACAGCGTCCCCACTAACGCAGGAGCCAGACAGAAGGAGAAATCACACACAAAACAGGCTCTAGAGAAATGTGGATATCCTAACTGGGCCTTCCTGAAAGCAGAGAAGAAACCCAAACAGGACTCCAGCCAGCCATCAGGTGAAAAGAAGGAACCCAGACCCAGACCAGTGGCCATTCCATATGTTGCAGGGGTTTCAGAGACATTGAGACGTTTATTTTCTAAACACAACGTCCCAGTGGCTTTTAAACCTCAAAATACATTACGGCAAAAACTGGTTCATCCCAAAGATCCAGTCCCCCGGCAAAAACAGAGTAACATTGTGTATGCTGTTCAGTGTCAGGAGGGCTGTGATCAGTCTTATATCGGGGAAACTAAACAGCCACTGGCCAAAAGGATGGCCCAGCACAGAAGATCAACATCATCAGGTCAGGACTCTGCAGTCTACACTCATCTCCAGGCCAGCGGTCACTCTTTCAGGGATGAAGATGTTCACATCCTTGATAGAGAGGAACGATGGTTTGAGAGAGGAGTAAAGGAGGCCATCTTTGTGAAAAGAAACCGCCCATCATTAAACAGGGGTGGAGGCCTCCGAGTTCAACTGTCCCCCTCCTACAATGCTGTGATTGCTGGTATCACTCAGCCCTCTGTGAATAGCAAACAACCATCAGGGTGCTAACGATCCATTGTTAGGCTGATGGTCCTCCTTGATCATGTGAGCAGCTGGTTTCAGGCTGTCATCAGCCAACTGGTTGTGTAACACTGTGAGAGGGTGCTATTTATAAGACTGAGCTGAACCCAGCACCTCAGACTGAGGAAGTCTTTCGGACGAAAGACGAAACGTTTCTACAATTTTTTGCTTTGTTTTGTTTTTTTGTTTTTTGAATGTCCAGAGGACCAGACTTAGCTTTTTTAGATTTTTCTACCTGGATTATTGAGCATGCATCAGGGTGTATTAAACCTAAGACTTTTTGATGTGTTATGGTCATTGTGACTTTATGAGAAAGTCTCCCCCCATTGACAGAGCCTTGCTGTTGCCATGGGGCCAATGCAGAAAGCACTGAAGCTCAGTAAATGAAAGTTATTGGGGGAGGGGATGTGAAGACAAGTAAATAAAAGTGCCATTTGCTGCATGTTTGCTTGGCATCCTTTGAGCTAAAGTCAGCTCTGTTATTGGGCTGCTGATTATTGGAGGGGTAGCTGCAAAAGGACACTCCTCGCACACACATACACACACACACATACCGGTACTGGAGAATGTTGGCGTGTTTGCTGAATGAACAGGACACCCCAGTGCTGCCTCTGGGGGCCATGTGAGCAGACAGCAGCGGCTCACATTCATTCATTGAGAAAGAGGGACGACTCGGGACAAAAGTAAGAAGGAGGTACTCGTTTTGGAGCAGACCTTAACACCGAGCCACCATTCACTAACAGAAATAATTAGATGTAATACAGACATCAGCCCAGACAGAAGCATCTACATGATAAAGCTTCACTGTGACCGTGTTTCCCATCACATGCCCCAAGTCCATTTTCACTCCGGTAAAGCTTATGTATTCTGTTTACGTCTGATGAAGATTGAGTCCAGGTTTCAACGTGAACGTGACACATTTTCTATGTTAGTACCGTATTTACCGGACTATAGGTCGCAGTTTTTTGCCTAATTTGCATGACCTGCTACCTATAGAGAGGTGAGACTTGTTTATGGATTTTTTTCCTATATTTTTAGACCAATTTTTGGCTCAGATATGACCGTTTTTTATTTTGGCAAAAAAAATGGTGCAGTACCACTTTCAGCCGCTAGGGTAAACCCACCGACCGTTCCCACCTCATGTGTCAGAAGAAAGCCTCCTCTGGTCAGACTTACTCTGTCGCTGCCCGGCCTCCTGCTCTGGAGGTAACTACTGTTAGCTTTGTATGTTAGCAAGATAAGTCAAGAACCACAGGACAGATTTTTATCAAACTTACAGAAAGTAATCACTGTATGGACATTTACAAGTGACTAGCTTTATGAGATGTTTGAGATTTAAAAAAAATTGATCTTTTAGCATCAAAAAGGCGTTCAATACAAGATCAACTGGACTTTATTTGTTGCAAAAGACGTTTCGACCCCTATCCAGGGGGCTTTTTCAATTCACTGAAAACCAAAAAGTGAGCGTGTGGAGTTATAACAGTCTAAAGAAATCATGCACCATCATATGTAAATTGCAAGCTGAGGTAACACATTTCACATTTCAGCAGCTTGCAATTTACATATGATGGTGCGTGATTTCTTTAGACTGTTATAACTCCACACGCTCACTTTTTGGTTTCAGTGAATTGAAAAAGCCCCCTGGATAGGGGTCGAAACGTCTTTTGCAACAAATAAAGTCCAGTTGATCTTGTATTGAACGCCTTTTTGGCCTTTTTGATTTTATCATGTCCGGGACGACTGAGAATCTTCACCAGCATCTTTTAGCATCGTTTTTGTTAGCGGTTAGCTACCGAAAGGGATCCTATTTAGATAAATAACTCATGATCTACAGGACAGATTTTTATCAACCAGAATGTAATTATTTGGGTTTCATTTACAAACTGTGACCTGTATGAGACATTTGAGATAAAATTTGTTGTTTTATAGACGTAATCGTGTTGTGTTAGCTTTGGGTTATTTTCCTGCTATTTGTCTAAATAGCTCATAAACCACTCGGCGGATTTTCTTTCAGCTTACAGAATGTAATTACAGGTAGTCCCCGATTTACGAGCGCTCTGATCTGCGAGGTTCCAGACTTACGAGCTGCACATTTTTGGAAAAAACGAAAAAAATACTGAGTTTTCATGTGTTTTTTCACTTCAGTTAGCAAGTTAAGCATATAAACACACGTTTCCGATCATTTTTATGCACTCAAAAGTAGTTTTTAGATGAAAATAGAGTGTTTTTAGGTGCGCTAGCGAAAACCGTTCCAATTTACGAGCGGATTTCCGGATTTACGAGCGAAATGGCGGCCGTTCCAAATTACGAGATTTCCGGTTTACGAGCGCCTCGTTGTAACGGATCTCGCTCGTAAATCGGGGACTACCTGTATTTGGGTTTCATTTACAAACTGTTGACCTGTATGAGACATTTGAGATAAAATTCTATTTATTTATAATTTATTTTCACAGTGCACACGACCGTTTGGAAGACGTCAAAGCGAAACAATTTAAATCCAGCAGATTTGACCATTTTGTGAATTTATTAAAGGTGCTATATGTAGTTTTTGAACACGCTGGCACTTAGAAACATTTTGAACAGAGACACGTTTCTGGTCCCTCCTCACTCAGAGCCATATATGGCTCAGCTCCACCTCGCTCGCGCTGCAGCCTGGAATGCTCCGCCTCCACTACGTCCCGTCTCAGCCGCTGCAAAGTTCTGTGATTATATGTTAATAAAACGTTCTAAAAAATAAAATAAAAACATGGAGCACTGGTCCAGCAAAACAAAAACACCCTGAAATCAGCAGAGCTTCACGCAGCCACGTTGGACATGATTTAATTCGCTCGTGACTTCCTCATTTCTGTCAGTCGAGGTCTGGAGGAAGAAGCGATCACTTGACTTTTGGCAAAAAAACAAAAGAAAAGTCCAGAGCAGGGATGAAGAAGGGATATTTAATACATTTGTGTCACATACAAAACAGTTTTGCATCGCTTTGCATTTATTTCAACGAGAACCTGCAGGGTTGACAGGCGGGGGCGTGGGTTAGGGGGTGAGAAGTTAGAAGCTCTGTTTTTATTGGCTGGTTAACCGCGGGGCGCTCTGGTTTTTATAAATGCTTTTATTACCACCGGGAGACGCCAGAGGACTATAGTTTTTTTCAGATATTACATGTCAAACATCAATATATCAGGAGATAGTGGCAGAGTGAAGAAATATGTTTAAAAAATAAGTTACATACATCAGCTTTAAGGAACGGTTAAGCTCAGGAACCCTTGTGCTATAATGTCAGCTATAATTTTTAGCAAACAAATAATTGTTTTTACCGTGTTAATCTTGTAAAGTCCTTCCGTGCTCGCTCGCTTCTGTGGCCGCCATTTTCAGCAGGGCAAATGAGGCGCTGGCGTGTCGTGTAGCGGTGACGCATAATAGATGCGACTTACCGGTAAATAAAGGTGTGATCTGTTCATGGATTTTTCCATTTTTTTTGCCAATAATTGGACAAAGTGACCTATAGAAAGGTGCAATCTATCAGACGGAAATTACGGTAAGCATAATGCCTCAATCCTCTGATGCTTGATACTGAGACATGGAGGTCCTTTAATGAACACTTAAATTTATTCCACCAGAGACACCCAACCCTCACTCCTACGTGTCACCTGCTGGAAAGGGCAGCTGTGAGGTGTTTTAGAACTCATGACCCACTGGAGATCCCTGAGAATTTTAACAAGCTCTTTAAATGTTCATAGACCTGTTGATCTGTCCTAAACTGGGGTAAAAACACAAACAGAAAAGCTTGTCTTTTCATTCATTTGTTGTGGGGAAAAATAAAAGCAGGTTGGGTTGGTTTAGTTGATTGGATGGAATAGAAGTGGAACCTAAAACCACTGCCCTTATAAAATTACCAGTCCAAGCCAACATAAGCAAAGATGTGAACATTTTTAGAGTTACGGTAGTCTTTTTTTGTGCAAAATGAATTTTAAAACAAAGAGACAAAGCAAGTTAGAAACAAAATGTAAAATGTTGCTGACCATAAAAACAAACTGAGGTTCGGCTGATAACAGAATCTGCTGTAGCTGTTCTGAAAAACGACGCCACACTATTTTGTTTTTTTTCTCCTGGCTGACCTTTTTCAATTTCCATTTTGGCAAAACTGTGAAAAATAGTCCTTTCCGCTAAAGAATAAAAGAAGCCAGAATGTTTTTTTAAGCTTTGTTTAGTCTGTAAAAAGAAAATTAAACTGGTTCGGATCAGATCTTCTAGCGATTTGGCCAGGTTTATCTCAGTGACCATGAAATTTTAAGAATAATTTTCCAACTTGTGATCACTTGCACTGGATGAATCATAGAAAGAGTTTTGAAAGAAGATTTCCTAATAAAGTTGACCAGTGTGGCCTCTGGAGATGATATTGTTGTGTAAATTTTAATGCTGAAATCAGCAAGATGAAGAGCATCATTCTATATTTAAACAGGAAGCACACTTTAAAGCATGTAAAGCATGCGAGGACTGCGTTAGACGAATGTCCACTGAGTCAGATCAGAGGTGTTGGGTCTACAGCTGCAGACTCAGTTGTGTCTCAGTGTGGGTGGTGGCTATCTGGCTGCTGGGGTGGTGTGTTTGTGTGTGCTGGGGTGTGGGCCACGTGCACACTGCAGGCATACACACGCACTCGCACACGGACCACAGAGACTCTATTGATTCTGGCTAATGGAGGCGGCAGTGGCGGGGTGGTGGCTGCACATCCATGTATGTGAAGTCAACACATTCCTCACATTCCAGCATTTCCAAAAGAGACGTGAATTATGAGACCAGCACTCACTGCTGGGGTTCTCCACATCTTTAAATTGTTTTTTAATCAATTTACATACAAACCTGAGTTATTAATCATTTGCAGTCATATATGCATATGCAATGTTGCGTGAGCCCGATTTGTAACCGGTACAGACAAAAGAGAGCAAATTACACCAGTTCTGGCCTCCCTTCACTGGCTCCCGGTTCACTTTTGAATTCAGTCCAAAATACTTCTGTATGTTTTTAAGTCTCTGAACCAGGGGCGGCCGGCCAATAGGGGGCACTAGGGCGCCACCCCACTGGAACTTCTGGACCATTTTACATTGAAGACTTAAAAAAAAAAAAAGAAATAATAAAATAAAAATATTTTGAAATATAGGCATATATGTTTTTAGTTGTGTTGGATAAATATTTTATGAGTAATGCCGGGTACCGACCGGACTCGTTTCGGGCGGCGGAAGCGGCCGGTTCACATTGAAAGTCTATGTGGAGAGGCGTCGAGGTGCGGCGTATCGCGAAGCGGCGCGTTTTGAGTGTTTGAAGCAGCGCTTCAGCACGCGGCAGTTCCTTTCCACGCACGCGCGCGTCGAAGCAACCTACGCGTTGAGCAGCGACGAGCCGCCAAAGATCGACAAAGTTGATGTTTTGCAGCTCGACGTTGCTCGACGTGTCCAGCAACCAATCGGGAGAGCCTCTGCTATGTGATGACACAACGACAACAGGACTTTTTTTGGACTTTTTAAACTTACCCCATCGAGCCTCAATGAATTGGAACCAGACTCCGGTAAGAAACTTGGAATTTTTACAGTTGCTGCTGTCCGCTCCAGCGTACGATCACCCCAAACGTAAAAAAAAACGTTTTAATCTCAACAAAGACTGTCGGAGCTGCAGTTCGGCTCATAGAAAACCCACTCAAGTACTAACGAGGCTCACGTGCTGCTGATTTTATCTGCCAGCAGCATGAAACACAACAACTCTACCCGGAAAACAAGCTAGACCCCCTCCTCTGCCTCCCCCTAGTGCGCGTCATCAGACGCGTCTTCAGTGGTTTTGTGTGAACATGACAAGCGGCCAAAAGGGGGCGGCAGGAGCGTTCTGACAAGTTTGGTGGGTACCCGGCATAATGATGAGTTATATTGTTTGTTTCAAAAAACGTTTTCTGATTGGTGACTTATTTCCTGTTTTGGGGGCGCAGGGAGCTTATCCATAGACTCTCGTTATAAATGGTGCATGCGCAGTTATTCCACGACGTTACAAAACAATGGGAAGATGCTGGGCGCAGTTTTCACTGCCCTGGACAGTCCAACGTGAGCTCTACCTACCGATCGCGTGTTTCCGGCCGTTTATTTATTTATTTATTTATTTATTTATTTATTTATTTATTTTGTCTGGAAAATTAGCCGTGCGGTCAGTGACTCAAGCAGGCTTGCTCAGGTAAGTTTTAAATCATTGAAAGCCCTTTATCTAATGTCTATTTGCATTTCTGACTGATATGCCTCTCAAATTTTAGATGGCTGTTTGTGAAAAAAAACTTCAGCTGACTGTTTATTCTAAAAGTGGCAACTGGTGAGTTTGTTTTTGGAGCTAACATGCTAATGCTAGCCTTTATCTAATGCTTATATTATTATATTACCATTCCTGACTGATATCCTCTCACTTTTAGGTGGCTCTGTTTGTGATAAAAGCCTTCAGCTGACTGTTTATTCTAAAAGTGGCAACTGGTGAGTTTGTTTTTCTTTGTTTGTTTGTGGAGTTAGGTTGCCAGCACAGGTTATTGTACAGTATTGGACTCTGATGGCTACATTTATTTTAATTTGCTTATAAAAAATGATCAAACATTAATAATTTTATATACTAAATGTCACTTGTGGTGTTTTACTATTTCTTAACACTGTATTGATCTGGAGAATGAAAACAAAGCCTCTTGCAAGTAGAAATGCAGAAATGTTTTAATCTCACTTATTTTCCTTTCTATAATTTATATAATTTATTTATTTATATATTTTTTTGTTTGTTCTTTGTTGTTTTAGTGAGTCAAATTGGCTCTTCTCATCCTGAGCATTTAATTGTTCTGTTGACCTTGTATTAATCTGCATTTGATTTTAAAAAACTGTTTGAACTTGGGAAATTTTTTTTCATTTTGGAGAAATAGCCCCCCCGGTGGAAATTTCATGGGCCGCCACTGCTCTGAACAGTTCTGCCCCCTCTTATCTCACTGATCTGCTGCAGCCAGCGTTCTCTGAGGTCAGCAGATCAGATGCTTCTACTGGTTCCAGGAACCCGTCTTAAGCTCAGAGGTTCTCTGTTGCAGGTCTAAGACTGTGGAACAACTTACCGCTACATGACAGACAGGCTCCCTCCCTCATGGTTTTTAAGTCTCGCTTAAAAACCCACCTTTATTCCCTGGCTTTATACATAGTGTGATTTGTTTTTAACCTGTCTGTATTCAACTATGTTAGCCATTTAGTTACTATCTTTTTCCATTCAGATCTAAGTATTTTTTGCTGTGTGCATAACTTGTTTATTTCTGCTGTACAGCACTTTGGTTGGCCTTGGTGCTGTTTTAAGTGTTTTATAAATAAAGTGGCATGTTATGGTATGTTATGGTATGGTTCCCAAACTTTTCCATGCCGTGGTCCCCCAAACAGCATTATTCTGGCTAACCCCCCACCCCCACCCCCCATCCTATCCCCAGCCACCGCAAACCAACAAATAATGCTACAAAATATGTAAAGAAACATCAACTTTTGGAATATTTTAACTTTTCTTCACTGTATTCAATTAAATATTACAGCTGCTGAGCATAAAAACGTTATTAACCCACATGTTTTAAACACTTAGAATCAGGTCTCTCTTGTAAATGAGTCCCCGAGGCCCAATTGGGTTACCCTGTACTGTATAATTAAAGGTTGAATGCACTGTATAATTGTGTGTTTGTGGATTTAGAAAAAACATATGACAGGATGCCAAGAGAGGAGGTATGGTATTGCATGAGGAAATCTGGAGTGGCAGAAAAGTATGTTAGACTGGTACAGGACATGTATGAAGACAGCAGAACAGTGGTGAGATGTGCTGTAGGAGTGACAGATAGCTTCAAGGTGGAGGTGGGATTGCTCCTTTTTGTTTGCTGTGGTGATGGACCGACTAACAGATGAGGTCAGGCAGGAATCCCCATGGACTATGATGTTTGCAGATGACATTGTGATCTGTGGTGAGAACAGGGAACAGGTGGAAGAGAACTTGGAGAGGTGGAGGTATGCACTTGAAAGAAGAGGAATGAAAGTCAGCCGTAGTAAGACAGAGTACATGTGTGTGAATGAGAGGGAGGCCAGTGGAACAGTGAGGCTACAAGGAGCAGAGGTCACAAAGGTGCAGGACTTCAAGTACTTGGGGTCCACTGTCCAGGAAAATGGGGAATGTGGTAAAGAGGTGAAAAAGAGAGTCCAGGCAGGATGGAGCAGATGGAGAAAAGTTTCAGGAGTGATTTGTGACAAAAAGGTGTCAGCAAAGGTCAAAGGAAAAGTTTACAAGACAGTGGTGAGACCAGCTATGTTGTATGGTCTGGAGACAGTGACATTGACAAAAAGACAGGAGAAAGAACTGGAAGTAGCAGAAATGAAGATGTTGAGGTTCTCCTTAGGAGTGATGACAAGGATGGATAAGATCAGGAATGAGATACTTTTATTACTTTTGGTATTTTTGTATGTAGCATTTTTATTTCCATTGCCTTCTTTTATTGCTGTTGTTTCTTATTCTATTTTCATTGATTTATTGTTCCAGTTCATTCATCTTTTTATCCTGTTAAGCACCTTGGTCAATGCAAGGCATTGTAGGAAGGTGCTATACAAATAAAGTTTATTATTATTATTATAATCAGAGGTACAGCACATGTTGAACAACTGGGAGATAAAGTTAGGGAGGCCAGACTGAGATGGTTTGGACATGTCCAGAGGAGGGACAGTGGGTATATTGGTAGAAGGATGTTAGAAATGCAGCTGCCAGGAAAAAGACACAGAGGAAGGCCAAAGAGGAGATATATGGATGCAGTTAGAGAGGACATGAAGGTAGTTGGAGTGAGGACAGAGGATGCAGAGGACAGAGTGAGGTGGAGGAGGATGACTCGCTGTGACGACCCCTGAAAAGGGAAAAGCCGAAAGAAGAAGAAGAAGAATGCACTGTATAATATTCCCACTGAAAAAAAGAACTTTCCAACAAATTGTTGACCAGAAGAACAAAACAAAAGAAATCTAGCCTCTCTCTCAAGCACGTTTATCTGGAAATGACAGGTACAGATTGGCCTAGTGGGCAGTTTTTATTATTAATATATTTTTTTATTTCTTCTCTCCAGCTTTCTGGGCCCCCCTGGGGCCCCATGGCAGAAGCCCCCACTTTGAAAAATGCTGTGGTATGGTATGCATGGTATGGTATGGTATGGTATGGTATGGTATGGTATGGTATGGTATGGTATGGTATGGTATGGTATGGTATGGTATGGTATGGTATGGAATGGTTAAAGTGACACCAGATAAAATGTGCAAATATATTTTCATTGGCTTAGGTTTATTGAGCCAATTAATTGTATGTCTATCAGGGTGATGCATCACTCCTAAGATTAAAATAATGTCCATATCTTTGTGCAACTGCCACTAGACCCACAACCGACAGGGAGAGTTTTGACTTTTGGTGCTCAGAGAACACTAAACACAACTTCTACTTAATAAGATTCACAAGTTTAGCTTTGGTTTTAAAAGTGTCTGATCCAAACAGATGTTGGACTTGGGGCACCACCAACAGCCTGAGTGCATTAGAGGAATACTACTGGTGCTACGTTATCATGAAGGATGAGCCAGCTGGACCATGTCAGGATGAACATGGACTAAAAATCAACCCCAAAACCCTCTCCTTGGAAGTAGCACAGGAAGAAGCCGACAACACGCAGCATGGCTGTGATGTTTGTGTATGAAGAGTCCAACACATTCATTCTTGCACACGGCTGCTTGGCAAACTGACCAAAGATGATCCAACTTTATTTTTCAAGCCAAGTTTTTTTTTTTTTTTTCATCAAACTGAGCCTTCCATCACAAAAGTAGTAACGGATTCACAGAATTTGGTCAGTCATTGTATTTATTATCCCTCCTGTGATAATCATCTCCATCTTCTTCTGTATTTTCTAAATTATACTTAATTAAAGTCTCAGTCTTTGCCAAAGACTGAGACTTTAATTATATTTTGGATTGTCTGGTAGATATATTTGTTTGTTCAAATAAATCTAAGAACAAGTTGCACAAAACTAATATTTAATGGTAAAGTATTTTTGTTTGGGTTACTGTGTGGTTTTATGTAAACTGTACCAAAAATAATATGTTTTCATTGAACTAAATTAACCTTTTATTGTTATTATTTACTGATTTAATCATTTGAATAAATTGTTTGGTCTATAAAACAATACAACAATAAAAAATCTTCAGCACTGTTTGAATATTTAAAAAAAAAGTTCAATACATGGTTCAAATTGTTGCCTAAAAACAAAAGAAAGGTAATTTATGATTTCACTGCTGAAAAATGCTGAAGAAGCTGAAAAAGACATGTTGAAGCCGAACAGGAAGCAGCATTAGATTATCTAAAAGCTAAAAGTACCGGTAGCTAAATGTTTGCTAAAAGCCTAAAGTAGTATAAGAAGTTAAAAACAGAGCCAGTGTGCTGAAGTAGATTTCGAAGAGAACAATGTTGTTGAAGGAATTGAAGAAGTTTAAATGTATTTCTAAAATGAAAATGTTTGTAAATGAAGTTAGACATTTAGAAAAGTACAAAAGTTATAAAAGCAAAAGTGATAGCAATCATCTGAGCTGAACGTCGGAACATAAATGACCTAATTAGCACAAACTATGCTGATTGAAGTGGCTACCGGTATTAAATTACAAAAATGTACATAAAAAAATCAATACTGTGAATCATCTTTCCCACAATAAACTAAATTCTATGACACAGGAGCCTAAAAATGTAAGATGGACTAAACATACATTGAAGCTAAAATAAATCCTCTTAATTATCTGTTAACAAAAGTCAAAATGCAAGAAGAAAATTCACCAGAGAGGGAGAGGAAAACGACAGCTGGACCACCAATCCTCCACCTTTAAGACCTCCAGTCTTGAAGCCAGGCTGGTGCTGAGAAGGTTCACAGCTAGGCCATGTTACCACGGAAACTCTGTTTGCATTTCCCAGAGAGCAATTCCAAGATGTCTGGCAGTCAGCTGGAACTCAGGCCGTCAATTCATCACATGGTCCTGTCTGGAAAAGCACTTCTCTGGGGCAGCTCTCTGAAAGACGGTGCAGCCGAAACTGTGAACTGGACGTCATCTAAACAGTGTCACAGATAACCCTAGTAAAATGTTTTTATTTGTTGATTTCAGCTCACGAAGATGACAGACCATCAGTTTGCATGTCAGTCAGAATTGGGAGTGAGGTCCTACTTTCTGCTGCACGCCCGTGCACAGCTCCATATTCAGGTCTGTCTTCAGACCGAGCTGCCCCGAGTGAACAAAGAGGCTTTTCACTTTGACCTTGACACACAGCCGACCCGTCACCACAGGAACCAGCGCTGAGGAATCCACCCTGACACTGATATCAATCTCTCTGTGTACCTCTGGCAGCTCAGGGTTGAGGTGTGGAGGCTAATGCACATCATATGGAGGGGTTTTAATTCCAGTGGACTGGAAAACAATACTGAAGCTGTTCCTTCCATTATATGTCGACTGGAAAGTGTCCATTAATGCACTTGTTTCTGTGTGAAACAATAAGCAGAGGTGGAAAGAGTACTGAAAATTTTTACTCAAGTACAAGTACTGTTACACTGCTTAAATGGTACTCAATTACAAGTAAAAGTACTGGTGTTATAAAAATACTTATGTAAAAGTACAAAGTTGTCTTCTCAAAAACTACTATTAATTACTTTTTAACCACTTGATGTTTTATTGTGTTGTCAATAGAAGGCATTGAATTTGATTTCCTGTACAGGTAGTGCTCGACTTACAACGGCCTCGACTTACAACGTTTCGGGGTTACGACACGCATCTCCCAACTATATATATATATATATATAT
>JBBPBX010000229.1:115287-144863 GCA_038048925.1 Garcialebias charrua
TTTTTATTTTGAAAGCCGAGTTCCGAGTTCCTTCCGGTTCGGCAGAAGCAGTAGCTTGACAGCGGAAAAACACAGAAAGACCCGCTCTGGACGGAGCTTCAAGGCAGAATCAGCAAAGCAGTGGACAGTACAGGTGGAGATTAAACGCTCTGGACAGAGGTTGACGATGGTTTTACAACGGAATACGGCAGATGGACGGCAGATGGACCGAGCTGACAGCGGTTTTACGTCGTAAACAAATATTGGATGGACGGAGGTAGGCCACGTACAGCAAGCTACTGTAGTTAGCCAGCTATAGCTCCCTTTATGTGAATGGAGCCTGCTAGGTAGGAGGGAGACGATTCAACTTGTTCCTTCGTCTTTAAAAACTGTGTTAGCTAAGTGCTTGGTAACTGTACTGTACTGTACATGTTTTGTTTTTTTATGTTCCGACTTACGTCGAAATTCGAGTTACGCCGCCGCGTAGGAACAGAACTCAGTCGTAAGTCGAGGACTACCTGTATATAATAGCTACATTCAAAGTACATTTCTCAGAAGCTGTCTTATTTTAATACCAGTTAAACTGATGACAGTGACAATATAAGAGCTTTGCATACTTAGCCAAACTAATAACCTACACATACAAACAATAAAAAAAGCAATATCATAGAGGTAGTTGTACCACAACGTGTTTTTTGAGATTAGGTGCTTAAGTCTTGTAAACTGCTATCACCGTATAGATCAAACAAAGTTTGTATCTGGACGCTGTCTCCTTTTCACCTTCTGTACATGAAACATTTTCCAGGTTTGGCCACAGGCACTCGTCCTCAGCCTTTACCTCATCATTTTCTCTGTTGACAGTGTTGTCCTGTCTCCATTTTGGTTTTTTCTCCAAATCTTCGGTCCATAGATGACTCTCTTCTCTGCAGAGTTGTCCTTTGCTTGCGTCGTAGGTAATTGGCTCGTTCATGATCTGAGAGGATTATTGGCTACGAAGATGCAGATGAACAGTTTGAATATTAATTCAAATTGTTGCCGTACTCAGTAGTGACTTCTGCTTTTTGAAGTAGCAAAGTAAATTACATGGTCTAAATTGTACTTCAGTATGAGTAAAATTACACACTTGAAATAAATACTCATAAAAGTACAAGTATTTATTTATTTATTTTCTTTTCTTATTTTTCTTTTTTTTATCTTTTTCCTTTTTTTAATCTTTTTTTTCTCATTTTTTTTTCTTTTCTTTCTAAAAAAAGGGAAATACATAATATTGTACAATGGATGTAAATTTTATACAGCTGTACATTCTGAATAAATATATATATACAAAAAAATAAAAGTACAAGTAGGGGAGACCGGGTATGATTGTAACACTTTTTGCTCCAGCACCTTTAACTCACAGAATTTTTGAGCTAGAGTTTTCAAACTTTTACACAAAATACCCACATTTGTTGACTACAAATGGCACCCATTCAAACCTCTGCAAGAATATCACAGACCTCATGAGTTCATGTCAAATACATGGTGGTCCTTTGTTACAACTTACCCCGCTACCGGGGTAGGTTGTAACACCTGCTGGGGTAAGTTGTAACAATTAGACAAAAGAAGCAAAAACAGAGGCCACACCATGTGATATGCTTCAAAAAGAGGTTTACTGAATTAAAAGAACAATACAAGAACAAGGTATCTCTCTCTCTGTGACTGACCATGACTCAAATATGCTGTTTGTGTGTGTGCATGTGTGTAAATTATTCTACTAGAACAAACTTCCTTAAAGCTGGGGTATGTAAGATTGTAATGTAGTCTGTAACTTTTCAAACAATATATTTTTAACATATTTCTTCACTCAGTCACTATCTACTGACAAACTGATGTTAGACAAAGTAATCTCTGAAAAAATCTATTGTCCCCTTGCTTCTCTATCAGCATTTATAAAAACACTGAAAACACAAGAGTGACCAGGACACTGACAGCCAATAAAAACAGAGTTGTTTGTCACGCCCCAACCCACGCCCCCACCTGTCCCAGCCGCAGCTCGTTCTCATTCAAAGGATTGCAAAGCGATGCAGGACTGTTTTTTATGTGACACAAAATGTATTAAATATCCCTTCTTTATCCCAGAGCTGGACTTTTATTTAGTTTTTTTGCCAAAAGCCAAGTGATCGCTTCATCCTGCACTGACAGGAATGAGGAAATGGATTTGTCACGAGTCACGAGCGAATTAAAACATGTCCAACGTTGCTTCGTGAACCTCTGATGATTTCTGCTGGATTTTGTGTTGTAGGATGAGTGATTCGTGGTTTTATTAAATTTTTTAAACAGTTATATTATCATATAAACACAGAATATCGCAGCGCAGAGACAGGAGGAGGTGGAGCATTCCAGACATTCCAGACCAGCGCTGACAGAAAGAGGAAGTCACGAGCGAATTATAAATCATGTCCAAACATTGCTTCGTGAACCTCTGATGATTTCTGCTGGATTTTTCAAAAAGGCGTTCAATTCAGGATCAACTGGACTTTATTTGTAACAGAAAACGTTTCGACTTCTGTCCAGAAGTCTTTTTCAATTCTAACTGGTGTTCTGCTGGATTTTGTGTTGTAGGACTAGCGCTCCATGGTTTTATTTTATTTTATTAGAAGGTTTTATTACCATAAACACAGAATATCGCAGCGGCTCTGAGCAGACAGAAGCAGAGGGCGGAGCAGATCCCAAGTTCAGCAGAAGCACGGACTGTGCCATATATGGCTCTGAGGGGAGGGAGCAGAATGCTTTTCTGCGCTGAAAATATTTCTAAGACCCAGAGTGTCCCAGAGTGTTCAAATATCGCAGACCCTAGCTTTAACATGTAGGCCTATAATGCCTAAATATAATTTTTATTCAACCTTTATTTAGTCAGGTAAATCTCATTGAGCCTCGTGGACTCATTTACAGCGACCTGCTACAAACTAAAGATTCAATATATATATAATATAAGGCCATATACAGTAATGCCATATGAGGCCTAAATATGTGTTACAACCCACCCCCTGTCAGCCATGTTTAGCTAGCTGTAGTAGCATAGTGGTTTGAAATTAGCACGGGAAAATGCATCACATTTTGCCTGAGAAATTACACTTTCATCTGTAAGTCATTTGGTTTTATCTGCAACAGTATAAGTACTAAACAAAATATAGTCATGGTCAAAAAGTTTACTTTCTTACCTCAAAATCCGTTTTTTCTCCTTAGTATCTGCATGTACCTGTTTCCAGCCTTGACAATCACAATATGAGATTGGGGGGGAAGCGGGTAAACACTGAAATGATCATGTGACTCCTATCTTATCCCTGATTGGTGGAACTGGTGGTGTTACAACTCTCCCCGTGTTACAACCATACCCGGTCTCCCCTACTTTATGCTGGTGAAGATTCTCAGTCATCCAGGACATGATAAAATAAAATAAAACGTTCAATACAGAAACAACTGGACTTTATTTGTAACAGAAGACGTTTCGCTCTTCATCCTCTTCATCCAGTGTGATTTGTCAATTTACATAGGTATGTGTGTGTCTTCTCTCAGCCTTTAAAACCTCACTCCCAAACTCTGCTCTTTGAATAGACCTTTTACCAGTTGACGTCATCGCGCATGCGCACTCGCATTTTTCGAGACTCAACCGGAAGCACGGGTACGCAACTGGAGTGTTGTCGTACTGGCAACGGTCGCGGTGGAGAAATAAGACTTTTATTGTGTTTATAATTGTTCCAGGCAACTTCAACGAGTAAAAGAAGAAGGTGAGACTTGTTCGTTTTACAACGTCCCTCTGGGAAAGTCGAGTAGAGCGACTAAAAGAAGGAAGATGTGGAGCAAACCAGTACCACCGCCGGCCGGTACAGGCAGGATTTCACCCCGGCACGAAGCATCAACGTGTGTGCGTTTTTTATCTGGCATGGACATTAATGATCCAAGCTCCGTGGATTACGTTCCTACATTACATCTTGGATATGGGAAACAGACAGGGCGGAGAACGATCTCCCGCAGCGGAATGCTACTGGACAGCTGCTAAGCTAGCAGCAGCTAGCTAGTTCGACGAGACCGCGTTGTTCTTCGGTCTCCGCTGCGTGTGTTGGGGTTTCTGCCTGTTTCGACCTGCGACATGCAAGGAGATTCTTCCTTCGGCCCCACTGAAGAGCAGGTGAGTGGAATGTCAAAACGTTTGATAAGCCAACCGTTAACCGAATCTTCTAAAATCATTAAGCTACCAGTAAATGCATGATTTTTTGAGCCGGGACTTAGTGGCTCCTGGCTGGGTGAAGGTTCAGGCAGCCCCGCCGCGCGCACGGTTCATCTGTAGCCAGGACTTAGTGGCTCCTGGCTGGGTCCAGCCGGTTCTGGACCTCCAGGGCGCACTGGATCAGGTGTAGCCGGGACTTAGTGGCTCCTGGCTGGGTGAAGGTTCAGGCAGCCCCGCCGCGCGCACGGTTCATCTGTAGCCAGGACTTAGTGGCTCCTGGCTGGGTCCAGCCGGTTCTGGACCTCCAGGGCGCACTGGATCAGGTGTAGCCGGGACTTAGTGGCTCCTGGCTGGGTGAAGGTGCAGGCAGCCCCGCGCGCACGGTTCATCTGTAGCCAAAAAAGCAACCCTGTCTAAGACAATGTGTATGGGCGTGCGGTTTCCTCCTCTCGTGTCCGCGGCACAATGTTCAGGCATTTTGACCAGCGGTTGTTCACTATTTTAAGAAAACAAGCTTCTAAATTACAACTCGCTATCATTACGAAGCTCCTCGACCCCTTGCTGAGCCCCTGCATCCGGTTAGGGCTTTTTGCCGTCCAATCAGAACGCTCGTTTCAGGCGAGCTTTGCGTGATGACGTCAACTGGTAAAAGGTCTATTGAGAAAGCTTTTCGGATGAAGAGCGAATCGTCTTCTGTTACAAATAAAGTCCAGTTGTTTCTGTATTGAACGCCTTTTTTTTAAATTTTATTTTACAAGTACTTTGTACTCCAAAAATCTACTTGCCGGTACTGTAATTACAGTAATGTGTATTTGTAATTTGTTACTTCCACCCCTGACAATAAGGAACAACGTGTTTAGATCTGGTGGCACAGTTGGTAGAGCTGTTGCCGCTCAGCGAGCAGGTCGCTGTATCAAATCCCAACCAGGGGCCTTTCTGGGTAGTTTGCATGTTCTCTCTGTGCATATGTGGGTTTTCTCCGGGTACTTCGGTTTCCTCCCACAGACCAAAAACATGCATGTTAGGCTGATTGGTAACTCTAAATTGTCTCTAGGTGTGTGAGTGAGAGAATGGTTGTTTGTCTTGTTTGTGTCCCTGTGATGAACTGGAGACCTGTCCAGGGTGCACCCCACCTCTTGCACAGCGATGGCTGGACACGAGCACCAGCGACCACTACGACAAAGGAAGAAACAGGTAAAGATGATGGATGGATATTTAGAACTTCACTTTCATTATTTATTTATTTTGCCTTCTTTCAGCTGCTCCCTTCTTCAGGGTTCACCACAGCCAACGATCTCGCATGAAGACTTGACATTTGTTTTACACCGGATGTCCTTCCTGACACAACCACAGACACCCGAGCTACCACAGCCCTCTGTGTGGAGCAGAGAGCTGCCAATTAGGGCGCCCGAGGGAGCAGATGGTGGGCGTTAAAGGCCTTGCTCAAGGGTCCAAAGTGGGGAAAATGAGTGTGGAGAAAGGTGTGGGTGCTTCACTTTTCCCACCCACATTTTGATGTCAGTACAGGGAGTCAAGCCGGCGACCATCCAAGCCCCAACTTCTCTGTGCCTCCACTCTTTCAATTACTTCATTATACACTGAACAAAAATATAAAATGCTGCACTTCTGTTTTTGTCTCATTTTTCATGAGCTGAACTCCAAGAGGTTTTCTACCACTGGGCTTTTTCTTTCAATTATTGTTCACAAAAGTGTGTAAATCTGTATTACTGAGCACTTCTCCTTTACCAAGATAATCCATCCACCTCACAGGTGTGGCATACTGTATCAACATGCCGATTAGACAGCAGGATTATTGCACAGGCGTGTCTTAGGCAGACCACAATAAAAGGCCACTTTAAAAAATGTGCAGGTTCATCACAGCATGCCACAGATGTTGCAAGTTTTGAGAGAACGTGCAATGGGATGTCCACCAGAGCTGTTGTCTGTGGATTGAATGTTTATTTCTCTATCATAAGCCGTTTCAGAAAACTGAAATAAACTGCATTTTTCACACATATTTCATTAATTTACTTGCATATCCTGTTCACTTACTGAATATTTTGAAATAAATTATAATAAATCAAAGCTTAGATCAAATTTTTTTTTAATTTTTACATTTGCCGAGCATGAAAAAAAAAAACCTTCAGAAACTGAATTGCAAAAATCATTTTCTTAAACAAAAATAAACTGTTTTCACTTTAAAACATCTGTCTTCAGAAACAAATACAGATCTGTACATCAAGGCTTTTTACAAAGCACGCAGAGCTTCAAAATGTACAACATTCATTCACATTTTATACACGTTTAAAAAAAGGGGGGGAGGGGGGTTTGCTACATTTAAACCTTGGCAGTTCCGTGTGTTTGAAAAGACAATCTGAACACATTCCAGCTTTGAAACTGCTAGTATGCTGCTTGGCAACATTCAGGAGCTGCACACGTGATTCAGGAGACAACGGAGACGAGCGAGGCTCTTTGTCAGTCCGTCAGCTTCTCGCCGCTCGGCTCAACCGGGACTCGGTGCATTTCCAGTCAGTCCGTGTCCACATGGCAGGGGTTGCTCCCCTGCTGCTCTGCCTCGCGATACAACCGCAGGAAGTCTTTGTAGCGAGGAGCACAACCCATCCAGGCCTCCCCAAACCTCACAGTACCCGTGAAGAGGAAGTCCCCCTCCCCGGACTTCACCTTACACCGCAGGGGCATCTTGATGTTGCCAGTCCAGCTTCGTACCCTCACCCCGCCAGACGCAAAGACCTGGGTCTTCTGTCTGTAAAGGCGACTGATCTCCACTGTGACAGACGAGCACTCGTCTTCCTGGTCCACTTTCCTAATGCTGCCCCGTGCCACTGGAAAAATAAGATTTAGAGCCCAGTCAGAGTTGTGTTTCATGGAAACCAGAGCTGTGTTTTTGTTGGATTTTGTTTTTTTTTGCCACCTCACCGCAGCAGGAAGCTTGTAATTTATTGCACGACTGTAACTTACCAAAGTCATTTGTGCAGACTGCTAGAAGCATCTCATCATCAGTGCAGGGCTGACAGGGTGCTAAGGACGAAAGGAACAGAGTAGATAAGTCAATCCAACAGCGCTCTCCAAACAGAAACAACAACAAAAAAACGCATCATTTCTTTGGCACTTTGGTTCATCGGCTGATACAAAACTCTGCTGACAGGCCTGCTGCTTTCCAGTTCATGACTTGGCCAACTAAAACATTAGTGTCACAGTATTTTCCATCCTGACAAACGATTATTTACTTTAAAATGACAAGAGCAGTATTTAACGGTGATTTTTAAACCAAATACGACGGCACATAGAGCTACTAAAAAAAAAAAAACATTGAATCCTAATCGGTATCGGGGAATGAATGAGAATGCCCGCCTGCACATTGGGGCTGTTCAGTCGGTGTTCCCAACACAACAGGAACCCAGTGATTTTACGTGGCAAGCAGACAAGAAGAAAATACAAAACCCAAAGAATGGCTTCAAAGTGATAGAAGAAATGAGACGGAAAAGAAAAAAGTTTCCAGTCTCCCATTACAAAGGTCCACAAAGGGTCATGATCTTATTACTACAGGGCAAATACTTTTTTTTAGAGATAATTTCTAAGGTCTCTACCAAGAGTCCATGCCCCAGGCAGCAGTTCACCTTTGACTTGTGGCAGCAGAGAGGCAGTCCACCTCCAGACGGCTTTAAAGCAGGAGAAATGGTTCTAAATGAGCGCAGTGATTAGCTGACCCAGGTGGACCTGCAGCCGGCTCAATCAGAGTATCTTTATTAAATCTAGGACTGCTTACATTTTCATTAGTAGCAGAGGGGAAGTCTGGAGTAGGCGGGGAGAAGAGAAGTACAAGTTGAGGGAGGGGGGTCTAGTTATAAGTGGGGCACAAGTGATAGTCTGTTGTCCAAATAGAGGAGATAAGACTAAAGCTGTTAATTAAAAGATACTCGTTGCTCAAAATCATAAAGACCAGTCCAAAAAATAATAAATACCGGTGAGGGCTGGACAATAATTCGATATCGATATATATCACAATATACTTTTATTCAATAGCGATGATATGAGTTTTATGCTCATTTTCGATTATTTCGATATACATTACGCTATGATTACAGCATTTCACTGACGCATTTCTTTTTCTATTCGGGTTGAAGCGGTCACTTCAACCGAACAGAAAAAGACGCGACACAACTACGTAAGTGCATGGTGACGTACGCCACACACACAGCTCGAGTCCAGAAGGAGTTAGCGATAGCAGGCTAAGCTAGGCTCCAAGTTCTCGCGTCAAAATGAGTGCCCAACACCATCAGAATGTGACTGAACAAGCTTGCACAAGTGAAGAGAAAGAAGATGACACAATTAGCTATGTTTCCATCCAATTTAAATTCGATTTTTGAGCGAATTTTAGAAAATTTCGCTAAAATGTAAATTAAAATTATGAGGATCAGAAGTGTTTCCATTAACTGGCTTGAAGCGCATCTGCAATGCCACGCAAAGCGTCTCTACGTCAGACGTCAGCGTCATTACGTCACACGTCAGCGCCATACGTCAGACGTCAGCGTTACGCACTTCCACAGTAAACAGGAAGTAGCGTTTGAAAACAGACATCTCGGCAAAATGGAGAGAATATTTCAGGTATGTGTTGCTATCGGGCAAGTTGTATTTATTCTGTCATGCCAACTAGTTTTAGCGATGTTACATGTTGTCCGGAGCGGAAACAGCTGATCAGTCACGTGACGTGAATGTTCGCTGCGGCAGAACTGAGTCGGCTAATCTGTTTCCATCTGTCGTTTAGCCGACTCAGCTCTGAATCGACTCCCCAAAAACTACCTCAAGCGAGCGTATAAACTTTAGAGCGACTTAGAGGAAGTTAACTCGAATTATGCCGTTTCCATTTAGCTTTTCTGATGCGATGCTTCATAATGCGCACCTAGAAACCTTGATGGAAACACGTCTACAGACGAGAGGAAAGACTAATTCGGCGGTGTGGAAGTGGTTCGGCTATCTAAGATCTGATAAAGTGCAGGTTTCAGTGAGCTGCAAAATGTGCCAGAGAGTCGTTCCAACTAGCGGTGGGAAGTTGGAACACATCGAACTTGTTCCACTCGATAGAATATGCGGAGAGTCAGAAGATGAAGCACAATAAAACTTAGAGCCAACGTGTCCCTGAAACAACACCCCCAGCTGTAGCAGAAGAGAAACGCATGCAGCAAACATCTGGTTAGGTTATGTTGTTGTTTAAAGTTACAACTATTAATATTGACAAAGTTGAACGTTTTATGTTTATTTGACTATAATTTCATATTTATTTGAAGGCTAAATACAAATAAAAAGGTGAACATTAAATTTATTGTACAATTTCTTGTTTTTCTGAGGCTTTTATATTGATATCGGAATTATATCGTTATGGACCGAAATTCAGAAATATACAGGTAGTCCTCGACTTACGACGTTTCGCGGTTACGAACGCCCTCCCATTGAAAAAGCATTGTTTCGAGTTACACGGTTTATGCGCCTTTACACCAAAAAATACTGTACCGAAACTCGGTGGAGGCTGAAAATTACAGGAGGGAGGGGGGAGAGTGTACCTTAGCGGCCACGGGCAGAGGATTACAACTGAAAATTACAGGAGACCTCATTGTTTACAGGCAGACCGGAGGTAGAGGAGGTTAGGAGGGGCCAACATGCTAACAGACCTTTACTGTAAAACTCTGCACCACGCGTGGAAAAGTACAGGAGACCTTTGTTTGGACCAGAGGTTTACGAGGCTACAGCTGAGCAACGAGCTAACATGCTAACAGGCGGAGGAAGGCTTCACCAGCTCCCAGTAGGTTATTAACTATTTTTTCCCTTCATTATGGCTCCAAATGGATGTGTTTTTTGATAATTATGTAGGGTAATGTGTTAGGATAGGCTAAGTGCTTGGTAAAATACAGAATTGTACGTATAAGGTGCAGTTTGGACGTATTTTCCGACTTACGACAAAATTCGACTTGCGACGTCACGTAGGAACGGAACTCGTTCGTAAGTCGGGGACTACCTGTATTACGATAAAAGTTTTGGCCATATCGTCCAGCCTTAATACCAGTACATGAAACGCTAGCAATAAAAGATGTGTGACAGATTTAGCCTAATCTTTCATGGAGTTTGGAACAAAAGTACAGTAATCTCTATCAAACTGCAGCAGGACAAACTCTTTAAGTTTGATTTCATCGTTTCCAGGCAGAACCTGCAAGGAGCACAAACAAAGTGGACTTGAAACCAGTTCACGCGACTTGCTGCTTACGGGACACAACATTTAATAAACGATTCACTACTGTATAAGAAAAAAATGTTCAGCTGTTGAACAGAGTGTGGCCAAAACTTCTTGCTACAGAAGAAAGGCGTGTCCTGTGTCATCTAATTCAGCAGAGCTCAGTTTTATTTTCAGCTCTGAATCTGAGCGCAGGGGTGAAAGGTGAGCGTGCAGTCTGAGGTCAGCTGGAGTAGAAACGCACGGCGCTGTGACGTCACCAGCAAGATCAAGGGGTCAAACAGCCACAAGCCTGGATGGATCACGAACAGCTGGGCGGAAGGACGACTTCAGAGCGCGGGCCTCGCCCCGAGCTCACTTTGAAGTGAGTGTGCGTACCGGCGTGGCCTGAACCGTGGAGCTGTCCTACAGAGAGCTCACATATGAAACAGAACCACAGGAATGGGCAGAGAGCCGAGTCAGCTTCTTGTTCTGGTCCCATGCACATGCATCACCGCTCTGATCAGAACCACTTCACAGGAACAGAGAGCAGGATGGGAGGGGCAGTAAAAAGAAGGGGTACAGTGTCACTGCAACATCTGGGCCCAGATTCATTCCACTGTAATGGAGCAAATTTTACTAATCTTATTCGGCGAGGACAAAAAAAAAACACTTCAAATATCCAGGAGGAGAGAAGAAAAATATATGAAGCGGGTAGGTATGAAAAGAAAAACATCGAAATGATAAATAGACCTGAAAGAAATCAAGTGGTAGGAAATGGTGAGGGGCGAGGAAAGGGGGGATAATTTAAGAGAGCTGAAATGAAGGCTGGGGGAGTGAAAAACAGCCTATATGCTCCTAAACGTTCCTCCCAACATCTGGTTGGAGACTCATTCCAACATGATGGTGAGCAACTCGATCCCAGCGCAGCGGGTCAGGCAGGAGACGAAAAGGAGAGAGTAGACCAAAGAAGGCCAGAAGAAGCAAAGGAGCCATCAATCCACCCGTCCAGGTCTCACGTGACACGAGACCACTGTCTTTGTGAATCATCCCAGAGCTATCTCATGCCACATTACAGCACCACAGATCGGACTACGGAGCGGGGCCCAGCGCACTAATGTGGTTAAAACAACTGCAGAGTCTCTCATCTACTTTTCATCCTCTCCCTGTTGCCAGATTGTGACGCAGGATGTGGATACACGAAGCCAGAGAGCCGTAAAAACACATGTGGGCCTGATGCTGCTCGTGCTCGGCTCCAGCTGGAAAAAACAACACAGTTGCTTGCACGGCTGCCCAGCATGAAACTCTGCAGGTCTGGCAGGTAAACAGCGTGAAAATAGATGGCTGTTTTTCATTGGAAGCCCCGTGTTTGGCTTTTACCCCTCACACACAAACCAGGGAAAGAAAAACAATTAAGGCCTGCCGCAGAGCTGTGATGTTGTGAAATGACCCTTTATTCCAAAAATACAGTTTTAATAAGGCTTTTAACCTTTTGATTTCTTTATTTTTATACAATCAGATTGACCTAGGCTTCAGTATTATTAGATTGTTGAAGTGAATGCAGTTTCCAACTACTGTACTTGGGTCTAACTTGGTAAAGGTTTCCACCAGCAGATGGCTGTATTTAGTGTCAGTGCACACCACAAGGAAAAGAGAATTTAGTCTTTAGACCAGGGGTCTGCAACCTGCGGCTCTGGAGCCACATGTGGCTCTTTGGTCCCTCCAGAGCGGCTCTTTCAAGCTTTGAGTTCTGAATTTTATAGGATGTTATACTTGCAACAAAAAATGACTAGCTTTACCAGTGTTCCTGTCATTTCCTTTACAAATATGCAGATAATAGTACCAATACACAGAGTAAATTATACTCCCTTTAACTTTATTTCTTCAAAGTACTCAATTTCTCCAGAATAAAAAAAAAAAACACATAAGCCTGCACAGTTCATTGTTTTAGTTCTTTTTTTTTATATAATGGCAAAATAATATCTATATTTTTCTTTACAAGAATCCAGTTAGACATGTGGCCTGGATATGGGCACCACTGACCCCCTGCAACCTGAAAAGGAAGAAGCAAGTAAAGATAATGGATGGATAAATGAATGGATGAGTGGAATCTAGTCTTTTTTTGTCGCAAAATGTAAAAATATCAATACCTTTTAACAATCACTGGATGTTTTTATTTTTTATAGTTTCACGCCTACTGGCCAGAAATGCCCCCTCTAAGAAACTTGAAGTGGCCCATGGGCCACCAGTTGAAAATGACAATTGTAACAGGTTTTGTGGCTCTGGACACGTTAAATTTAGTGAACAAAGGGGCAGAAATGGCTCCTTTGATCGTAAAGTTTGCAGACCCCTGCTTTAGACCTTTGTAGCAGTTCATTAGACTAAACAGACGCCAGACGACCACAAGGTTTAAGTTCACTGCAAGCATCTTACCAGAAGGTAAGAGCGCCTCTGCTCTCAGCCTGTCGCTGACCAACTCGTACTGGAACGCCGTAATCCTCCGGCTGATGTCCATATGTGGGACGGCCTCGATGAAGAGCGCCCCCTCTTGAATGCCGAAACAGTGCACCCGCCCCTGACCCTGGTCCTGCTCACGCAGCAGTAACCGCAGCTTGCCATTGCGGTCCAGATAGATGTTTGTGCCAGCGGAGTCCTTGGAGGGTTTGATGCAGACCGAGAGGCGGGCGGTGGCAGGCGACACCGTGTTGGGTCGGAGGTTGACGATGATGGCGCCCGTGGGGTAGAGCCACTCCAAAGATCCCTGCGAGCAACGTAGGTACACCTGCTCCACATCCCTGGCGTGGCCTTCGTGGGTCAGACCACTAAAGGACAGAAAAGGGTAAGATGTCAGCGGAAAAATGGAACAGTCCAACTACAGTAACTTAATCAGGGGAAAACTTTTCTTAACGTGCGTGGTGAAGTATAAAAATTAGGGATGCATGATCTTATCGGCATGGTATCGGACGATATCAGCGATAAAGTTAAATATCGGACATCGGCCATTCCATCAAAAATAACTCACCGATATAAAAGTCTTCATTTTTAATTTAAGAAACTGTCAAGTAAATCTATTAATGCACTACTACTTCTGCAACGCAGCCGTGTTGTCACTTGTGAACAGGCCGAGTTTAGATTTGTGAAAATTTACAAATTTGCACTGATTCAGAGTCAGAGAGTCTTTATTGTCATTTGCACCGCATGTAGTACATGTGATGAAATGAGATTATGTACACAGGGTCCCAGTTACATCCAACAACAAAATGTAAGAGAAAAACAGTAATAACATCTAGGATATGAACTAAGAAAAACATCCAACTAGAAATACACTAAGCCCTAGAGTAATAGAAAAACATCATTACAAACAGCAGCACGAACATGAGTCTTTATGAGCAGATGGTCACAGATGAACACAGCAACAAGAAAACAGATCAGCATCAGCATGATGTGATATTTCACAGTGATTATTCTTATTATTTATTTATTCATGAGTCTAACAGCCTCAGGGTAGAAGCTGTTCCTCAGTCTAGTGGTTCTACATTTGATGCTCCTCAACCTCCGTCCTGAGGGGAGTGGGGCAAAGAGTGTGTGTGCTGGGTGAGTGGGGTCTTTCATGATGCAGGTGGCTCTTTTCCTGCATCTCGAAGTGTAAATGTCTGTGATGGTGGGGAGACTGACTCCAACAGACTTCTGTGCAGCCTTCACCACTCTCTGCAGAGCTTTTCTTTCTGCAACTGTGCAGCCTCCATGCCACACGTTGATGCTGGAGCACAGGATGCTCTCCACTGCACACCTGTAGAAGGAGGTGAGGACTGGGCTACTCAGACCAGCTCGTCTCAGCCGTCTGAGGAAGTAGAGTCTCTGATGACCTTTCTTGATCAGGCTGGTGGTGTTGTTGCTCCAGCTGAGGTTATCATTCAAGTGTACACCCAAGTATTTGTAGCTGGAGACCACTTCCACCGCAGATCCACCTATGTTCAGTGGGGTGTGGGTTTGTTTGTTCCTTCTGAAGTCCACAATCATCTCCTTTGTCTTCTTCACATTCATGTGAAGGTTATTCTCTTTGCACCAGCTCTCCAGGTGTTCCACCTCCTTTACAAATTTGCACTGCTCGAGTGTTTCCACTTTGTTATAGAGAGTATATGAATAAATTTAACATTAAACATAATCCAAGTTGAAGTGTTACATCATTTTCAGCCTCCTTTTTAATATCTGCCTTTGGTAGCAGGCCAAACTGACAAAGACCATGCAGAATAATGTAGTATTTTAATTCTACAGCAGATGATGGAGCAGAGGCAGGGCAGCCGGCTTGGGACCCAAAAGACCCAGGTTCGATTCCCGGTCACTGCATACCCATATTTTCCGGACTATAGGTCGCGGCTTTTTATCATTTTTGCATGCCCTGCGACCTATATTCAGGTGCAACCTATTTATGGCTTTTTATAAAATAAGCTGATTTGTAATCATTTATTAACAAAAATTAAACTGAGACACACTCTTACAATAATGTCAGCTAACAAATATATTTTTTTAGGTGTTTATCCTGCTAAAATTATTCATTTATTAAAGAAAAGTTCAGCTCAGACACATATTTGCTATAATTTTTATCAAACAAATAATTGTTTTTAAGTGTTAATCTTCTTAAAAGCCTTGCTGTGCGCTCCTGTGGAAGAGACATTTGCAGCAGAGCTAAACACGGTCCACATTTTGACGTAGGTGCGACCTATATATGGATTTTTCCAATTCTTTGGCAATAATTGGACAATGCGACCTATATTCGGGTGCGACCTATATTCCAGAAAATACGGTACCTTGTGGTGTCTCTGGGCAGCACACCTCATCCCCGAATTGCCCCCCGGGTGCTTTCAATAGCTGCCCACTGCACCACCTGGTGGTGGATGGGTTAAATGCAGAGACTAATTTCGTCTTTGTATGGAAACATACAGTGATGACATTGTGTGACATTATTATTATTATTATTATTACAGGTAGTCCCCGACTTACGAGCGCTCTTACATACGAGGTCCCGGACTTACGAGCTGGCGAACGAGCAGTAAATTTGTAAAAAATACAGCACTTTTTTGTGTTTTTAGATGAAAGTGCGTTAGCTAACCGTTTGGAAACACGTTTCTGAGCATGTTCATGAACTAGTATGAACGTTTTTGATGAAAAACGAGTGTTCGTAGTAGCGCTAGCTTAAATTTTCCGATTTACGACCGAAAATCCGGACTTACGAGAACACGTGTTTCATGTTCCGACGTACGAATTTCCGTCTTACGAGCGACTCGCAGGTACGGAACTCGCTCGTAAGTCGGGGACTACCTGTATATATAAAGCTATGTAGTCTCTGTAAGTAGGTCTAGGGGGGAAATATCGGTATTGGTATCGATTATCAAACAAATAAGTTTCAACATATCGGATACTGGCCAAAAATCCAATATTGTGCATTCCTAATAAAAAATAATGAATGATCTGAAAATGATTTTTTTTTTTTGTGGAGCATTCCTTAGTCTGAATAACCAGACCAAGGTGAAGAGCTCAGGCAGACTGCAAGGACACTAGACCACATTCCTCCTGAAGCATTATAGCTGAGCGCAAGACTGGCTGCATGACCAGTCACGAGCCGGAGCATCCAAAATGACCTCGGCTCCAACACGCTCCCCGTCTCACGCTGTTCCGCCTAGAGGGCTTTGGCAAAATGCACCACTGGCACTCTGCCTCTGGGAAGAGTTAGGAGGCAGAACGGATGAATGAAGGGGACCCTGGGGCTTCTGGGCACACAACAGCAGCAACAGTAGCTGGGACTGCTGCATGCAAGTGCAAATGCCGGTCACGCACTGAACCTCCCCTTGCTTTCAAGCCACCAAAGAGAGTGGAAGAGACTTGTCCGGGCAGCACTTCGGACTCTGGCGCCAGTATGACCAAACGACTCCCTCCACAACTTAACGTCTGGTCAGGATTTGGAAAAAAGAAGAAAAACTCCACTGTGTCAGTCATTCTGTGGCAGAGCCAGAGGCAGGAAGCCATGATCGAGAGGGGACGTGCATGCCAAGCTCGTGGTTTGACTCTGCAGGAGAAACGCCCAGCTTTACCGAAGAATGAGATGCTCAAATTCTTAAAAGTCGCTGGAGATCTAAAAGTGAGCTGTGGTGGCACATGCTGAGCACATGCAGCCGAAAGCCCCCCCAAAAACCAGCCTCACCTCAGCGCGCCTTTAATTAAGTCTCTCCAACTTCATCACTTCTGCGTGCAATTAAAGGATTTTAGTCAAGCATCTCACTAATGAAGAGCAGACACTCAAAGAATGCCCTGTACCCCTGCTGGCTGGTGGAAGAAGAAGAAAAAACACTTTATTTTGAAGGCACAGCATTAAAACAGATGGTTGACAAAGAAACTTTCCAGATTGTTCAAAGCTTGTAAAATATAAAAACTTGTAGAAAATACACTTGATATTTAAATAGTTGGCAATATTGATGCCTATAAATACAAGTATTCATTCATTCAACCTTTATTTAAAGGTTCAGTATGCAGTTTCTGTAGAACTGCAGCAGTTAGAAATATTTTCAACAGGCAAAGCATTCTGATCCCTCCCCCTCAGAGCCATATGTGGCTCTGCCCCCTTGTGGTCTGTTGAATTTCAAATTCAAGCTCTGTTTTTATTGGCTGATTCAAATTCAAGCTCTGTTTTTATTGGCTGGTTACAAACTCTGTTTTTATTGGCTGGAAAATGGCGGGTCACCTTTTCTTTTTAGAAATGCTTATTTACCACCTGGAGAAGCAAGGGGACAATATTTTTTTTTTTTTTTTTCAGAGATTACCTGGCTAACATCAGTCTGTCAGGAGGTAGTGACAGAGTGAAGAAATATGTTCATAAAAAAAGCTACATACTGCAGTTTTAAACAGATAAGTCACATTGAGCCTCGAAGACTCATTTACAAGTGAGATCTGTTGGACAGACAATGAAAGTGGTGAAAAATAACACATAGGGTTTGGAGACAACAACAAAAAATTTCCCAACACATTTTTGACCTCTGTTTGAAGGTCAAAAATGTGTTACAGTACTGTCTCACCAACTAATTTAATTGTATTTACCTGAAACTTAACATATTGCCAACAATTCATAAATACATGTACAACACAAAAAGCTTGAAATTACTTCTCTTTTAAATAATAATAAGAGTTTCTGAACACAAACACTTAAAAAAATTTTTTTTAATTCAAGATCAAAGTCATGTGTGTGCGTCCTGAGTTTCGGTCAGTCATCTCAGGTTTACTTTCTGTAAACACAGCCGTTTTAAGGGTTTTATTACTATAATAATAAAAATAAAAAGTAATAGAGAGCCTCACCTTCCCTTCCAGCTGCACTGGTCGCTGGAGTATTGACATAAAGACCTCCGGCAGAGAGGGAGAAGGAGCAGAAAGGAGGCCAGCAGCGTCGGGCTGAGCATTTTATCTCGCCTCGCTTCGCCTCTTCTCTCCGCTGAAACTAGAAAGATGTCCGCCGCCGTCTCTCCGGCCGCATAGTGTTTCCATGTGCCCCGGTCCGGTCCAGTCTGTGTGCTCACCCCTGGTTCAAACCAGGAATTAATCAGGGCGATGACAAAAAAAAAAGTGTTTTTAGTTTTTGCTCGCTCGGACAACTCGGAGCATACAGCCCTCTGCGCTAAAAGTGAACCGATACTACTCACTGCTCCGGCCGCTGTGATTGGGCCGTGCGTGACGTCACACACAGCCTGCTGCTGCGTTCACGGGCTCAGCTCAGGCTCGAATATTTGACAACTTCGCAGAGCCGGAATCCACGCTCGCCCTAAAGTCAAACAAGAATAAAGATGATTTATACGTTTGTAATGTTTTATCTAAAAGCATGGTTATGTTAGAAACTTAATTCAAAACATCCAAAAAAGCTAAGTCAAATAACAACTAACAAACAAATAACAACTGCTGTCGATCAAAAACAATATTGTGTCAGTATTTTTGTTGATTTAAAAAAAGCATTCGATACTATTGATCACACCATTCTCCTTGAAAAACTGAACAAATATGGTATTAGAGGACCAGCATTACAGTGGGTATCTAGCTATTTGAAAGATAGGAAACAATTTGTACAAATAAATGATGTAAGATCTGACCTCTGTAATATCACATGTGGAGTTCCCCAGGGCTCTGTGCTTGGACCAAAGCTATTTATTTTATATGTGAATGACTTGGTAAATGTGTCAGGACTCCTTAAATGTATACTTTTTGCTGATGATACCACATTTTTCTGTTTAGGTGAAGATATAGAACAAATGTTGGAATTGATAAAGACAGAATTTACCAAAATACAAACTTGGTTTAAAATCAATAAATTATCATTAAATCTAGAAAAAACTAATTACATGATATTCAGTAATAAAAAGAAAACTGTTGACGTTCCACTCAAAATTGAGGGTGTTGAGATTTGTAGAGTGAGTGAGGTGAAGTTTTTGGGTGTTATTATTGATGACAAACTGACATGGAAACAACACATAAATTCTGTAAGAATAAAAATAGCTAAATCGATTGCAGTACTATACAAGGTCAGAGACCTATTGAATGATAAAGCTCTGTATTTGTTGTATAACACAATCATTGTTCCACACTTAATCTATTGTATTGATGTTTGGGGGAAAGCGTGTAAAACAATCACAAAGCCTATTTTTGTATTACAGAAAAGAGCTGTAAGAATTATCACTAGAAAACATTACTGTCATCCATCCAGTACATTATTTTATCAACTGAAATTATTGAAATTCCATGATTTGGTTGATTATAATATTTTATCAATTATGTATAGGGCTCAAAATAACGATTTACCTTTAAATATCCAAATGAATTTTGTTAAAAGACAAAGTTGTTATAATCTTAAGGGGACAGAGATGTTTGTAAAACCACAATTCAGAACTAGCTTGAAGGGACGTTCTACCTCAATCCAGGGAATTAGATTATGGAATGGCTTGGAGAATGTAGTTAAAAATGCCAAGTCACTGTTTACATTTAAGAAAATGATCAAAAGGAATTTGTTGAAAAAATATATATGAATTAGCATAATGTGTATTGTATCAATTATTAGTTATGTATTAGTATTAGAAAATTAGAAAGAGTTAGTCATTTTGTATTAGAAAATTAGAAAGAGTTAGTCATTTTGTACTGCTGGTGAAAGATTATTATTGTTTAATCTGATTGTTTGAAAAAAGGGGCAGATATAATAAGATTTATTCTTCTTTCTGCTACCTTTCATTTTTTTACATTGTGTACGTATCATTAATGGGATTGTCTTGTATTGTATTTCTTTTGTAAAAAAATGAACAAATTTAATAAACTAAAACTTAATAAAAAGCTAAGTCTGGTCCTCTGGACATTCAAAAAACAAAACAAAACAAAGCAAAAAAAAAAAAAAACTGTAGAAACGTTTCGTCTTTCGTCCGAAAGACTTCCTCAGTCTGAGAAGCTGTGTTCAGCTCAGTCTTATAAATAGCACCCTCCCACAGTGGATCAACCAGTTGGCTGATGACAGCCGAAACCAGCTGCTCACATGATCAAGGAGGACCATCAGCCTGACGATGGATCGTTAACACCCTGATGGTTGTTTGCTATTCACAAACAGTTGATTAAAAAAATACATTATGGTGAAAGCTAATTTATTTTTAATGTACGACTCTCAAATTCAAGTACCGGTAGTGTTTATTTGTCATGGTTAACAAATACTGTACAATGAAATGCTTGGGATGAGAAGAACCGATTTGAATCGTTTAAAAAAACCAAAGAACAAATATACAAGAAATACTAAAAGCATGAAATAAGGGTACAAAAAAAAGTACCATAAAGTGAAACAGTAATTGTAATATTTATAACATCCTGAGAGACAGTAAGCAACAACATGGTATATAACCGTTCAGCAGGATGAACTTGAATGAATAAGTATTTCAAGGTAGTAATATAAGCTAAAATACCCATTCTATCTATCTATCTATCTATCTATCTATCTATCTATCTATCTATCTATCTATCTATCTATCTATCTATCTATCTATCTATCTATCTATCTATCTATCTATCTGTCTGTCTGTCTGTCTGTCTGTCTGTCTGTCTGTCTGTCTGTCTGTCTGTCTGTCTGTCTGTCTGTCTGTCTGTCTGTCTGTCTGTCTGTCTGTCTGTCTGTCTGTCTGTCTGTCTGTGTAGGCTATATAATTTTTTTCATTTATATATTTTTTAATTTGTACGCATCCTTTATGATTGTCTGTCGTTGTCCATTGTTGTCATCACTCTTAGTTTAAAATTCAGGTCTCTCTGGTTAATGAGTCCCAGAGGCTTAATTTATGGGATTAATTTGTATAAATAACAGTTGAATTAATGTTAAATATGCAAAATGTATTTTTTATTTAAGAATGTAAAAGTATGTTATTCAAAGTGTTAAGCATAATTTTGATGTTTATATGTAATGCCATAATAAATGTATGTTTAAAAACTGCCTCTGATTTCACAAAATGTGGGTTGGCCGTTGGGCTTGTTTTGGGCTTGTTTTCGCGGAGCTGGTCGCGTGTTTGTATCGCGAGATCTGGCAACACACGGGTGTTCGCGGCTCCAGGTTGCGGTGGATCAGTGACAGCGATGGGGAAGCTGCAGGAGTTTCACATCGACTTCGACCAGAATCAAGTGGTGTACGCTCCGGGGGAGTCCATCTCAGGCTCCGTGAGGGTCAAGGTGAACCAGTCCATCCAGTGCAAAGGTAAGAAGAGCGAGCGCTCACCTGCACAGGTGAACCCGGAAGTGCTCAAGTGTTGTAGGCCGACACACATGAAGACTCACTGCGTGTTTTAAAGTTTGGAGCTGGTTTTAAATTTGACTATAAAATATAAAATATACTGTTATTAACGCAGAGCTTAGAGAAGGTGGGCCTGTGATTGTAAGGTCGCTGGTTCAACTCCCCGAAGCAACATCGTCAAAAAACAAGGGTAGGATAGGTGAAGCAGTCACACCTGTCTCCACCCTCATCCGCCCCACACTGGGCCCTTGAGCAAGGCACTTGACCCCCCACCCTCTGCTCCACACAGCTGTGGTAGCTCGGTGGTGTGTGGTTGTGTCAGGAGGAACATCTGGTGTAAAAATAAGAACATCTGGTGTCGAACTAATCCCAAAGTCTTCTGTCTCTGTCTGTGGTGACCCCTGAAGAAGGAAAAAAAAAGATACTGTAATAATTAGTTAACTCATTGAGCTACATACGTTTTTAGTTTAAATGTTTGTGGTTTCTACAACATCTGTTCTTTTAGTTGAACAGATGTTGTTCCACCTGCCCCTTTGGTTTCTCACTCATCTAACTTTAGACAGAGACCTTTTGGTTTAATCATGAAAACATGTGTCATCTCATGACATATCTGACAGTGTTAGTGACTCTCAGCTACTAACACACTACATTTGTTTTCATTCAACCTTTATTTAGTCAGGTTAATCCCATTGAGCCTCGAGGACTCATTTACAAGAGACACCTGTCTACAAACTAAAGAATGATGACAACAGCAACAGTAGATTTTTCTTGAACAATCAACAATAGACAAACATAAAAGAGGCATATAGATTTTTTTAACAAGTTAAAAAATATGTCAAAGTAGCAAAACACATTACTGTATAAAGCAAATGTATAAAAGTAAAAACAGGAACATGTCTGCATTGGTTTTTGCCAGGAGTCCAACAGATTCTTAAAACCATTTAGAGAGGTCAAGGTCTTCTGATGTTTTTGTAAGATATTATTATATAGAAGCAGGAGTGGAGTAGCTCATTATCTGTAAAACTCACTCAGATGTAGTGAAGGCGCAGTGACGACCATGTTGAGTCCAAATACTGTAGTAGATGAAGCAGAACCTGCTGGTTGAACTGGATTTAGTGGTGCCTGCAAAGTTTATGTTTATGTTTATGTTTATTAAATTTGTTCATTTTTTTACAAAAGAAACAATACAAGACAATCTCATAATGATAGTGTACAAAATGTAAAAAAATGAAAGGTGGCAGAAAGAAGAATAAATCTTATTATATCTGCCCCTTATCTCCAACAATCAGATTAAACAACAGTAGTCAAACCATGTAAACAATAATAATCTTCAACCAACTTTTTCCAACAATCAGGTTAAACAATAATATTCTTCAACCAACAGTACAAAATGACTAACTCTTTCTAATTTTCTAACTAATACTAATACAGTACAAAATGACTAACTCTTTCTAGTTTTCTAACTAATACTAATACAGTACAAAATGACTAACACTTTCTAATTTTCTAACTAATGCAATACACATTACGTTATTTCACATATATTTTTTTAACATATTTGTTTTGATCATTTTTTTAAATGTAAACATTGACTTGGCATTTTTAACTACATTCTCCAAGCCATTCCATAATCTAATTCCCTGGATTGAGGTAAAAAGTGACAGCTGATTGGAAAAGGTCCAAAGTTTTACTGAGCATCAGTTTGTCGTGACAGTGGCTGATGAGGGTCATTTTGTACTTGAGTTTGTTGGACATTTTTGTTATTTGCAAGGTTTGACCAAAATGGCCCTAGCTCCATGTGTAATGGATGTTGGTTTAAAAGTCTGGCATGAATGAAGGTGGATGATTTTGAAAATCTAGATTTTTCATAGTATTCCAGGAAATAATTTCTCTGTCAGACTGTTTTTAAAGTTTGAACTCAAGTTCCAGTCTTTCTTTCACCACAGCCTTGTGCTTGCTCTGTGAGGGATTTTCTTTTTGAACATTTAAACTGTTGTATGAACACTGAATCATTATTTCTTTAAAGATCTTCATTGCATGTTTCATTGGGATCATCTTTTGTCATTTTTTGCTGAGCTTTTGTCAAGAATGCAAACTGAAGGAGTTTAAACACAACAAATGAAACTGGGAAGAGGAAAAGTGAGTGCTTCTTGTTTGACTTCTGCTGCAGAGCCACACTTTATTTTAACGTTTAAAAAAACAAAGACATTTAAAGACAACTGTGCGTGCTGCTCCAGATGAGGGCTGAATGATAAGGCAACATGTTTGTATGCAACTGGTGAAAGATTTATTGTATTTTTTGTTCAGTTCCTGTATATCTCTGCACCACACGAGAAACAGAACCACTTTAAAAGGTTGATTCCACGTTCACCTGGATCATTTCCAGCTGCTTCTTGGTCTTCAGCTGTTCTTTAGTAGTGTGTGTGAGACAAAACACTGCGTCTGTGTGAGTCTCGTTTGGGAGTGTTGCTCTTTTTGTTCCTGTTCTTCAGGTACAGCTGGTTACTGTCACTCCCTCATTGCAACACTTTGTGTCATGGGCCATGGCAGTATCGTGATGCAGGTTGGATCCTGAGAGCAAATATTTACTCTGTAATGGAAATCTGACGAGGCTTGTTCTTTTTTTATTCTACGTTATTTCTCCTGTAACAGAGCGGCTGTGGAAGAGCTGTTGTCCTTCAATGCAAGAGATGGGTTTTGATTCCACCAGCAGTCGCATGCTGAAGTGTCTTTGGGCAACACACTGAACCCCTCATTGCCTCTGATGTGTGTCCCATTGGTGTATGAATGTGATAAAGCTCTGATTAATCATTGTACAGATCTGGTAGAGTGCTGTATGAATGTGTAAATGAGGGCACAGATTGTTGTAAAGAGTTTGAATATCTTGATAAGATACAAATCGGATTCCAAAAAAGTTGGGACACTAAACAAATTGAATAAAAACTGAATGCAACGATGTGGAGGTGCCAACATCTAATATTTTATTCAGAATAGAACACAAATCACAGATCAAAAGTTTAAACTGAGAGAATGTATCATTTTAAGGGAAAAATATGTTGTTTCAAAATTTCATGGTGTCAACAAATCCCAAAAGTTGGGACAAGTCCATTTTTACCACTGTAGCCGTGTTTCCATCCATTTTCATTTCAAATTTTGAGCTAATTTTTGAAATCTCGCAAATATGTAAATACAAATTAATGTGAAGCAGAAGTGTTTCCATCTACTGGCTTGTAGCGCATCTACCGGGCCACGCACAGCGTCATTACGTCAGACGTCAGCGTCATTACGTCAGACGTCAGCACTGCGCATGTCTACAGTAAACAGGAAGTAGCGGTTGAAAACAGAACCCGGCCACACATCTCGTCAAAATGGAGAGAATATTTCAGGTACGTGTTGCTATCGGGCAAGTTGTATTTATTCTGTCATGCCAACTAGTTTTAGCGATGTTACATGTTGTCCGGAGCGGAAACAGCTGAACGTCACGTGACGTGAATGTTCGCTACGGCAGAACTGAGTCGGAAAATCTGTTTCCATCTGTCGTTTTGCGCATCTGCTCATTTTCGAAGATCCCAAAAACCACCTCAAGCGAGCGTATAAACTTTTTGGCGAATTTGAGGAAGTAAATTCGAATTTTGCCGTTTCCATTAAGCTTTTCTGCTGCGATACTTCAAAATGCGCAGCTAGAAACCTTGATGGAAACACGGCTTGTGTGACAACCCCCCTTCTTCTTCCAACACTCAACAGACGTCTGGGACAGAGGAGACCAGTTTCTCAAGTTTAGAAATAGGAATGCTCTACATTCATGTCTAATACAGGCCTCTAACTGTTCAATCGTCTTGGACCTTCTTTGTCGCACCTTCCTCTTTATGATGCACCAAATGTTCTCTATAGGTGAAAGATCTGGACTGCAGGCTGGACATTTCAGTACCGGATCCTTCTCCTACGTAGCCATGATGTTGTGATTGCTGCAGAATGTGGTCTGGCATTATCTTGTTGAAAAATGCAGGGTCTTCCCTGAAAGAGATGACGTCTAGATGGAGCATATGTTGTTCTTGAACCTGAACATCCCGTATTTTTCTGGCGTATAAGTCACAGTTTTTTTAAACTAATTTTCATGTCCTGCGACTTATACGGCAAAGCGACATATTTAGGGATTTCCCCCCATATTTTGAGACCAATTTTTGGCTGAGATATGACCGTTACCATTCATTTTGGCAAAAAACGGAGCAGTACCACTTTCGTCCGCTAGGGGCGCAGGCAGTACCACTTTCGGCCGCTATTTGCGCTAAAGGGCCCTCTAGGCTGTTGTAGGGGTGGGCGATATATCGAATATACTCGATGTATCGCAATATTTTAAATGTACGATGGTTAAAAGGGCTATATCGTCTATATCGAGGATCCTCCTGCTGTCGCGCGGGCTCCCACTCGCCCCCCTCCTTCCTGCAGGCTGCAGGAGGACGGAGCCGGGGAGACTTTCAGCACAAGTGAACACGGCAGATATGAAGAGCGCTGCCAGCTGCTGAGGGGGAAAAACAATGTTCTTTCTGTCAGATGAGGGCATAAAAAATATTTTTGTAGACGATGCTGAAAATAATCCCGACGAAAGGTCGGAACTACGAATCTTTTTCACCATTTAAACAGCGGAGTGGAGCATGATGAAACGGCAGAACCAAGTGTTTTTCCAGCCTGCTGCTTCCTTAAAACAAACCACGGGTCTGAGCTCATTTAGTCGTGCGTGTACCGCAGAGAGAGGTGGAGACATTAATAAATAAGCAGTTTATCATTTTGCTAAAGACACGGTCCTTAGCGGCTAACAAGATGGCTAACAAGATGGCTAACGCGTTAGCCGTCATCTTCCGCAGCTGAGACTGACCGTGTTTTTAGCGATATATGATCAACTGCTGATTTAATAATGTCTCCACCTCTCTGTTCACGTTTCTGAGTGGAGGCTGTCGTGTTTTTACACAAGGATTCAATGCGACACTTTGTAGAGCAACTTAGAGAACGTCTTTATTCTTCGTGAATCCGGAAACAACCCCCTAACCCTTTCACAATAAAACCGGATACTGTACAGTACACAGAGGCTCACATTTACTGCAGTACAATACCTGTGATAAATCTGTTCTTGTTCAGAGGTTTTGCAGACATTGCCTGAACTTGGCACAGTTTGAAACTTGTGCACATTTTGTGGTTTGTTGTTAAAAATTACCAGCACATGCAAATAGTTGAGAGTTGTTACCTGTGACTGTTCTGGGTCAGTAAATTTTATGGCCACTGTTTACACTTTTGTTTTTGTATTTTAAAGGCCTTAAATGTTTTGATTTAACATTTTTTTAATGTTAAAAGCACAAGAGCACCTTTTTAAGTTTAAATTATTTATTCTTCCTTTTTGCTTGAAGTACTTTTTTATGTGTGCAATTGATGGTTAAAATAAAATATTTAAGTTTGTTCAAATTTAGTGTTGAAATTTTTTAATCAATTTTGAATATGTCAACCGTAGTAGAAAATGTCATCAAGAAACTTGACCATTGCAGATGTTTCTAACCACTACTTATCCAATATACATGTCATTGTTGGGTTTTTTTGTCTGCTTGTTTTGTATATAATGTATATAGAAATCTGTCATATCCTGTTGGTTTTGAACTGTCAACATCTGTTTACTGTGATTGTAGTTTTCTTTATTTTCTTTTTGATAAGTGCAAATGCCTATTGCCAATGTGACGTGTGCTGCTGACCACTTGACCAGGTCACCCTTGTAAAAGAGATCTCGATCTCAATGGGCTCTACCTGGTTAAATAAAGGTGATTGATTGATTGATTGATTGATTGATTGAATCATTTTTTCATTGATTTTGGAGATATCGCGATATATATTGTGTATCGTGATATAGCCAAAAAATATCGCGATATAATATTTTCCTCATATCGCCCAGCCCTAGGCTGTTGATGGTTACCGGGGTACCTGTAGGCGTACCCCATTATTTGTGTATTCCAGACCCGCCAAAATCCCATCACCGCGCACCAAATACGTCAGTTTGCGTAGGAGTTCAGAGAGAACAACACAACAATTGAGAAGAATGCCAGCAAAAAGAAAGTCATATGCTGCTGATTTCAAGCTGAAGGTCATAAAATTTGTAGCTGAACACGGCAAACGAGCAGCAGATCGAAAGTTTGGGGTGAGCGAGAAACTTGTCAGAGACTGGAGGAAGGCGGAGGTCACCTTCACGGCCATGAAGCGGTTGAAGAGGGTGAACCGCGGGTGCAAAGCGAGGTTGCCAGCTCTGGAGGAAAAAGTGAAGATGTGGGTGCTGGAAGAGCGAGCGTCTGGCAGAGGTGTGTCAACAGTGCAGCTACATCTGCACGCCATGGCTGTTGCCAAGGAGATGGACATCACAGAGTTTGTAGGTGGATCGTCGTGGTGTTTCCGATTTATGCGCCAAAACCAACTGTCCATCAGAGTGCGGACCACCATGTGCCAGAAGCTGCCGGACGATTTTTAAGAAAAGGTGGAGAGTTTCCGTGCCCTTGTGGACAAGCAGGTGCAAGAGCACAGCGTCTCGCCTGACCATATTATTAATATGGATGAGGTGCCGCTAACGTTTGATATCCCCATGGGACGGAGTGTGGCGTAGAATGGAGAAAAAAGCGTCAACATTCTCACCATGGGCCACGAGAAGTCCCACTTCACTGTGGTGCTGGCATGATGCACGGATGGGTCAAAGCTGCCGCCCATGGTGATTTTTAAAAGGAAAACCATGCCAAAGGAGGAGTTTCCCCTGCGCGTGGTTGTCACAGTAAACGAAATGGGCTGGATGGACACTGACATGATGAACGTGTGGCTCACAAAGTGTAACACGAAGCGGCCAGACAGGTTTTTTAAAACAAAAAAAGCCCTTCTGGTGATGGACATCATGCGCGCGCACCTCACGCCGCAATTTAAAGAGAAAATTAAAGCATGCAACTCTATTCCTGCCATCATCCCGGGAGGTTTGAAAAAGTGCTTCAGCCGTTGGACATTTCTGTCAACTGCAGCTTCAAAGTAGCTCTGCGCCGCCTTTGGGAGGAGTGGATGGTGAGCGGTGAGCACCGCTTCATGGCTACAGGACGGATGCACCATGCTACGTTTCAGCTGGTCCTCGGGTGGATCAATAAAGCGTGGACCTCTGTCACCAAACAAACCATCCAGTCGGGGTTCAGAAAGGCTGGGATCGTAGCTGGTGCAGACGCAGAGGAGGAAGAAGAGGCAGCACTAAATCACTTTCCTCAGTAGGGCTGTGCGATATGACGATATATGTCGTGGGGACGATAGAAACGTGTCTATCTTGCTACTTTCCTTCTATCGTCTCTATTGTGATAAATAAGAATAAAAAAATAACTGTCGCAAGGAAGCTTCATATTGTGGTTTTGCAAGATGACGGCGCAGCTTTATGTTTGACGCACGCGCGGGTTTGCGACACATGCTTGACGTTGTTGAACTCGAGAGCTCACCTTGTTAGCTTCCATTATTTTGCTCCGCTGAAACTCTGAGACAAAATGGGTCCAGAGGACACGAACCCAGAGTCCAACCGAGTCCGAACTAATACAAAACAGACCAGAGACACAACAGAACCGGAATCAAACGCAACGTTTTCTCTTTTCTGTTTCTTGCCTTGTTTACTCCAACTTCCAGAGCGGATTTCTTCTTCATGGGTTTTATTAGCAGCCGTTGTTTTACCGACACCGGCAGAAAAAAATTGGACCAATGTAGAAACTTCTTTTCTACTTGAAAACTTCTCCCTTATTTTGTATTTTATTAAGTGAAGTAAATATATTTAAGGATGTACTGTACTTAAACGCTGCAAACTCCCAAAAGCACAGTCCTTATACAAATATAGCTGCAGAGAGCCTGCATCCACTTATAGCTGTCTGTATTACAATTAATTTATCACTGTTTGTGCTCTATGCTCAATCGCCTTGTGCATATGCAGACACACAGTGGGGGAAGCTCATCTCTCCTAGCATGCTAGTGCGGCAAAGAAAAAACTGACTGCTTTCATAATTTATATTTGAAAAGCAAGGAAAGTAAAGAGGAGGAAAGAAGTATAAGAATAAATAAAACCCGTTGGCTCGACTTTTTTCTTCTTCAATACAAACTCAATTATATTTTTCAGAGTTATCACATTTCACAAAATGAGTTGAAGGAAACACTCAGCAAAATCTTTCACTGTAACAAAGTTTTTTTTTTTTCTCTTCCCTGCCTTAGACGAATCAATGTACCTGTACTGTTTTTCTTCATGAAAGTCTTGCAGCTAATTATTCACAAAGGCAACGAGATTTGCAACTGTTACTATTTTCTTGCCCTTTGTTGGATTCTGTAACATTTTATGTGGGTTAATGAAGTGCAGTTTT
>JBBPBX010000230.1:3318-19036 GCA_038048925.1 Garcialebias charrua
AAACTCCGTATGTATCAAAACTGAACTGAACGTGGATATGTGCGCATTCCCACGCCAGCCCCATGGCTGGCGTACGCACGTTTCGGTGGTTTTTGTGCCTTTGGCGACACTTACAGGTGATTCTGAAAAACTGAAGCCCCACAATCTGTGGTTGACTTTAAGAGCGGCTTGAAGACCTTTCTTTTCAACCGAGCATACTCTACCTCCTCATGATTCTACTTTTGATCTAGCTGATACTGTTGTTGATTTTAATTGTTTTATTAATTGTTTTATTGACATTTAATTCTGTTGCACCTTGTAGCACTTTGAGATTTTCATTAATGAAAAGTGCGTTATAAATTGAATTCATTATTATTATTATTATTATTAACTGTTCATGATGTGAAAATGATTAATATTCCCACCAAACACACGATTAACAAGTATTACATCCACATGACGCAGTGAAATAAAGGACGCGCAAAGTTGTGCAAAGAATAAATTTAACAGGAACGGATTCATTCAGCCTTACTGGAGAATATAATAAATAGTGTAACACGCAGAGCATTTATTTATAAACAGATATAATTTTCTGATCTAGGATATGGCTTATCAGCCGTTTTCAGAAATAATCATTTTTCAGTTTGGCACTGCTGCGCTCTGGAGCAACACAGGAGCCGTGCATCACGCGTGCACATGCAGAAGCAGCGATCAAACTGTTCCCGAGCTTTCCTGAGGGAGCTGCAGGCCGATCAGGGCTGTCCAGTCCACACAAAGCCGATTCATGTCCAATGGAATGTCTCATCTATATGATTCCAAAGGCTGAGTGGTCGCGCTTTGGAGCGCGCGCGCACCCTCGCCGGTGTTACACGGCAGCTGGAGGTGTTTCATAATCTGCGTTTATTGTAGATTTCTCCAAAATGACACGTGAAAGTACACCATATATAACTTGTAGGAGAGTAAAAGCTTCACAGACAAACAGACTGCGCACAAGGCTGCGGCGCGCGCAGCGTTTGGAGACTCCAACATCACGTCATGTCATGAAAACTCTCCACTGAGACGCACAGACCCGTTTCTTCATATCATCTATTAAATAAACAAAGATCTATGTTCTACCAAACATCTAAGTTCCTCTGTGTTTACAGTAATTATGGTAATAAACTCGTGCGCAAAGTTAATATTTTCACTCAGAATGAATGGATGAGCCGGTTGCGCACCAAAGCAGGGTGCGCGCACACACAAATACCGACACACAATCACTCGTTCTTTGCGTGATAAACACATTTTATTACTATTCTTACTTAGGATTTTTCCTCACTCATATTATATTAAATTCATTATTTTCCTGAATCTAGAAATCATTTCTGATCGCGCAGGGATCAAACAAACATGTCCTTCACACATGCAGGAAGTAATTTGCATCTGTTTAACATATGTAAATGAAGGCGTGTCAGGGGAGGTGTCTCACGTGCGCTCAGTTCCACGTTAATTGTGATGTACAAAAGGAATGTGCGTGGATTCAGGTGTACGCACGGTTTGATACATCTGGATTTATTTGTGCGTACGCAGTTTTCTGGATTTGACCGTACACAACTTTTCAGTAAGAAATCCACGCAAGTCTTTGTACATGAGGCCCCTGGTCCTTGAGGAACACCACCCTGTATGTTGTAGCTGGTTCCCTGCTTCAACACACCTGATTCAATTATTTAATCACTAAATCATTCAAATCATTCATTCAACCTTTATTTATACAGATTAGTTCCCATTGAGCCTCGAGGAGGCATTTACAAGAGAGACCTGTTTCAGACAGACAAATGTAGATAAGGAAAAGAGAAACTCGAGGGAGGGAAGGTATATATTTTTTTATCTCGCACTATGTCCTGGCCGGGGCACAGTGTGAAAGTTGCAAAAAAAAGACCTCACAGACAAACAGCAACATACTAATGACATCATAATACATTTACGCATAAGGAGGTCGACAAAGGCAGTGAGTTGTCCGTGGACACTGCCAGAAAGTTCCATAGACCTGATAAGAGATGGTGCAGTGTCTATCAGCCAGCTCAGCTCTGATACAGGTCCACAGATGTCCATGGGAAGAGAGCGGGTAGGGGAAGGGGGGAGCAGAGCAGAGCTTCGTGTTCGGATAACCTCCAAGATAAATTTGAGATAGTTGACCTATTCAAGGACAAGTGGGGAAGCCAGATTCAGATAATAACATTTGTTTTGGGACAGGCTGACTCTGCTTGATTTTTTTTGTCTGCCTTCATAGTTCTGCTGCTACATCTCAACGCAACTCCTTCTTCTTCTTCTTCTTTCGGCTTTTCCCTTTTCAGGGGTCGCCACAGCGAGTCATCCTCCTCCACCTCACTCTGTCCTCTGCATCCTCTGTCCTCACTCCAACTACCTCCATGTCCTCTCTAACTGCATCCATATATCTCCTCTTTGGTCTCCCTCTTTGTCTTTTTCCTGGCAGCTGCATTTCTAACATCCTTCTACCAATATACCCACTGTCCCTCCTCTGGACATGTCCAAACCATCTCAGTCTGGCCTCCCTAACTTTATCTCCCAGTTGTTCAACATGTGCTGTACCTCTGATGATCTCATTCCTGATCTTATCCATCCTTGTCACTCCTAAGGAGAACCTCAGCATCTTCATTTCTGCCACTTCCAGTTCTTTCTCCTGTCTTTTTGTCAATGCCACTGTCTCCAGACCATACAACATAGCTGGTCTCACCACTGTCTTGTAAACTTTTCCTTTGACCTTTGCTGACACCTTTTTGTCACAAATCACTCCTGAAACTTTTCTCCATCCACTCCATCCTGCCTGGACTCTCTTTTTCACCTCTTTACCACATTCCCCATTTTCCTGGACAGTGGACCCCAAGTACTTGAAGTCCTGCACCTTTGTGACCTCTGCTCCTTGTAGCCTCACTGTTCCACTGGCCTCCCTCTCATTCACACACATGTACTCTGTCTTACTACGACTGACTTTCATTCCTCTTCTTTCAAGAGCATACCTCCACCTCTCCAAGTTCTCTTCCACTTGTTCCCTGTTCTCACCACAGATCACAATGTCATCTGCAAACATCATAGTCCATGGGGATTCCTGCCTGACCTCATCTGTTAGTCGGTCCATCACCAGAGCAAACAGGAAGGGGCTCAGAGCCGATCCTTGATGCAATCCCACCGCCACTTTGAAGCTATCTGTCACTCCCACAGCACATCTCACCACTGTCCTGCTGTCCTCATACATGTCCTGTACCAGTCTAACATACTTTTCTGCCACTCCAGATTTCCTCATGCAATACCACACCTCTTCTCTTGGTACCCTGTCATAAGCTTTTTCTAAATCCACAAACACACAATGGAGTTCTTTCTGACCCTCTCTGTACTTCTCTATCAACATCCTCAAAGCAAAGATGGCATCTGTGGTGCTCTTTCTTGGCATGAAACCATACTGCTGCTCACAGATAGTCACATCTTGTCTAAGTCTTGCTTCCACAACTCTCTCCCAGATCTTCATTGTGTGGCTCATCAACTTAATTCCCCTGTAGTTGCTACAACTCTGTACATCACCCTTGTTCTTAAAAATGGGAACCAGGGGCCTCATGTATCAACCATGCGTGCGCACAAAAACATTGCGCACGTCACTTTCCACGCAAAGTGGCGTATGTATCAAATCTGATATGAACGGGAATACCTGCGCTTCCACGTACAAATCCACGGATGCTCCCCTGCTTGCGTACGCACGTTTCTGTGGTTATATTTCCTTTGGCGACACTTACAGGTGCCGCTGTGAAACTGAAGCCCCACAATCTGTGGTTGACTTTAAGAGCGGCTCGAAGACCTTTCTTTTCAACCGAGCATACTTTACTCCTCATGATTCTACTTTTGATCTTAGTTGATACTGTTGTTGATTTTAATTGTTTTATTATTTGTCTTATTGACATTCAAATATGTTGCACCTTGTAGCACTTTGAGATTTCCATTAATGAAAAGTGCGTTATAAATTGAATTCATAATTATTATTATTATTATTATTATTATTATTATTAACTGTTCATGATGTGAAAATGATTAATATTCCCTCCAAACACACGATTAACAAGTATTACATCCACATGACGCAGTGAAATAAAGCACGCGCAAAGTTGTGCCAAAAATAAATTTAACAGGAACGGATTCATTCAGCCTTACTGGAGGTTATAATAAATAGTGTAACACGCAGAGCATTTATTTAGAAACAGATATAATTTTCCGATCTAGGATATGGCTTATCAGCCGTTTTCAGAAATAATAATTTTTCAGTTTGGCACTGCTGCTGCGCTCTGGGGAGCCGTGCATCACGCGTGCATACAGAAGCAGCGGTCAAACTGTTCCCGAGCTATGAGGGAGCTGCAGGTCGATCGGGACTGTGCAGTCCAGTCCACACAAAGCCGGATCATGTCCAATAGAATGGTCTCATCCATATGTTTCCAAAGGCTGAGTGGTCGCGCTTTGGAGCGCGCGCGCACCCTCACCGGTGTCGACACGGCAGCTGGAGGTGTTTCATTTTCTGCGTTTATTGTAGATTCCCCCAAAATGACACGTGAAAGTACACCTTGTTATATAACTTGTAGGAGAGTAAAAGCTTCACAGACAGATTGCGCACAGGGCTGCGGGGCGCAGCGTCTGGAGACGCCAACATCATGTCATGAAATGTCTCCACCAAGACGCACAGACTCGTTTCTTCACATCATCTACATAAACAAAGATCTATGTTCTAGCAAACATCCAAGTAAGTTCCTCTGTGTTTACAGTAATTATGGTAATAAACTCGTGCGCAAAGTTAATATTTCCACACAGAATGAATGAATGAGCCGGTTCGCGCACCACAGCAGGGTGCGCGAACCGACACACAATCACTCGTTCTTTGCATGATGAACACATTTTATTACTATTCTTACTTAGGATGTTTGTCCTCACTCATATTATATTGAATTCATTATTTTCCTGAATCTAGAAATCATTTCTGATCGCGCAGGGATCAAACAAACATGTCCTTCACACATGCAGGAAGTAATTTGCATCTGTTTAACATATGTAAATGAAGGCGTGTCAGGGGAGGTGTCTCACGTGCGCTCAGTTCCACGTCAATTGTGTTGTACATAAGGAATGTGCGTGGATTCAGGTGTACGCACAGTTTGATAATTCTGGATTTTTTTGTGCGTGGACACTTTTCTGGATTTGTCCGTACGTGACTTTTCAGTAAGAAATCTACGCAAGTCTTTGTACATGAGGCCCCAGCACACTTCTTCTCCATTCTTCAGGCATTTTCTCACCCTCAAATATTCCATTAAATATTTGAGTCAAAAACCTCACTGCCATCTCTCCAAGACATTTCCAAACCTCCACTGGTATGTCATCAGGTCCTACTGCCTTCCCCTTCTTCATTCTTTTCAGAGCTTTCCGGACTTCACCCTCACTAATCTTTCCCACTTCCTGGTCCACAGTTTCTATTACCTCCACTCTTCTTTCTCTTTCATTCTCTTCATTCATTAGCTCCTCAAAGTAATCCTTCCATCTTCCCATCACACTCTCCTCACTTGTTAGAACATTCCCATTCCCATCTTTAATAAGCCTAACCTGTTGCACATCCTTTCCAGCCTGATCCCTCTGTCTTGCCAATCGGTACAAGTCCTTCTCGCCCTCTTTAGTGTCCAGTCTCCCATATAGCTCATTGTACGCCCTCTGCTTTGCCTTAGCTACTTCCCTCTTTGCTCTATGTCCCATCTCCTTATATTCCTGTCTCCTCTCTTCAGTCCTCTCACTGTCATATTTCTTCTTGGCTAATCTCTTTCTTTGGATGGCGTCCTGCACTTCACTATTCCACCACCAGGTTTCCTTATCATCTATTCTCTGTCCAGATGACACACCAAGTACCTTCCTACCTGTCTCTCTAATTACTGTTGCTGTAGTAGCCCAGTCACTTGGAAGCTCTTTCTTACCACCCAGAGCCTTTAACAGCTCGTCTCTGAATTTCTCACAACATTCTTCCTTCTTTAGCTTCCACCATTTGGTCTTCTTCTCTGGTTTTACTCGTTTTCTCTTCTTCGCAACAACAGTCATTCTACACACAACCATCCGATGCTGTCTGGCCACGCTCTCCCCTGCTACAACCTTACAGTCTCCAATGTCCCTCAGGTTTCCTCTTCTACACAGAATGTAGTCGACCTGTGTACTCCTTCCTCCTCCTTACTTTCTCAACGCAACTCCAAATAGCCAAATTGTGTGGCGACTCTGCCGGGCCATGCTTGTAGCCTTCTCCAAGGTCGATTCCATCACACCAGCGAGTTCCAGGAGCCGCAAGTGGCTTGTGATTCTCAGAAATTGTGAATAGCTTATGGCTTAGCTTACAAAGCATCTGAGTCTGAGTGCTCGAAGCATGGCAAATTCCTTTCACACAGTAAAGGCAGCCTCACAATTGCCAGAACAGGTGCCGACTAGTGCTGGGCGATATGACGATATATATCGTGGGGATGATAGAAACGTGTCTATCGTGCTACTTTCCTTCTATCGTCTCTATCGTGATAAATAAGAATAAAAACATAACTGTCGCAAAGAAGCTTCATATTGTGGTTTTGCGAGATGACGGCGCTGCTTTATGTTAGACGCACGCGCGGGTTTGCGATACATGCTTTACGTTGTTAAACTTGAGAGCAATGGAGACGCAGGGGCATGAAGTAGCATCTCAGCCGGTGTCACAACAAGGAGAAAGCTGCACAGGCAGCCCAAGAGGAAGAACTTTTACCAAAAAGAGGGGGAAGCTCACCTTGTTAGCGTCCATTATTTCGCTCCGCTGAAACTCCATCCATCCATCCATCCATCTTCTTCCGCTTATCCGGGGTCGGGTCGCGGGGGTAGCAGCCTAAGTAGGGAGGCCCAGACTTCCCTCTCCCCAGCCACTTGGAGCAGCTCCTCTGGGGGAATCCCAAGGCGTTCCCAGGCCAGCCGAGAAACATAGTCCCTCCAGCGCGTCCTGGGTCTTCCTCTGGGTCTCCTCCCGGTGGGACATGCCCGGAACACCTCACCAGGGAGGCGTCCAGGAGGCATCCTAACCAGATGCCCGAGCCACCTCAACTGGCTCCTCTCGATGTGGAGAAGCAGCGGCTCTACTCCGAGTCCCTCCCGGATGACTGAGCTTCTCACCCTATCTCTAAGGGAGAGTCCAGCCACCCTGCGGAGAAAACTCATTTCAGCCGCTTGTATCCGAGATCTTGTTCTTTCGGTCATAACCCAAAGCTCATGACCATAGATGAGGGTGGGAACGTAGATCGATCGGTAAATTGAGAGCTTTGCCTTTTGACTCAGCTCTCTCTTCACCACGACAGACCGGTACAGCGCCCGCTTCACTGCGGACGCTGCACCTATCCGCCTATCGATCTCACGCTCCAGTTTTCCCTCATTCGTGAACAAGATCCCGAGATACTTAAACTCCTCCACTTGGGGCAGGACCTCCTCCCCGACCCGGAGAGGGCATGCTACCCTTTTCCGGCTCAAGACCATGGCCTCGGATTTGGAGGAACTGATCCTCATCCCGGCCGCATCACACTCGGCTGCAAACCGCTCCAGTGAAAGTTGTAAATCACGAACTGATGAAGCCAGTAGGACCACATCATCTGCAAAAAACAGAGAAGCGATTCTAAGGTCACCAAAACGGATCCTCTCAACACCTTGGCTGCGCCTAGAAATTCTGTCCATAAAAGTTATGAACAGAATCGGTGACAAAGGGCAACCTTGGCGGAGTCCAACTCTCACCGGAAACGAGCCTGACTTACTGCCGGCAATGCGGACCAAGCTCTGACACCGGTCGTACAGGGACCTAACAGCCCTTATCAAAGGGCCTGGTACCAGTACAGAGACTGCATTGCTGAGGGTTACCAATGATGTCCTCTTGGCTGCTGACACTGGCTCTCCCTCCATCCTTGTCCTCCTTGACCTCACTGCAGCCTTCGACACTGTGGACCATAATATCCTCCTCCACCGTCTTCATGTGGAGGTCGGTCTCTGCGACACAGTCCTGGACTGGTTCAAATCTTTCCTCTCCAATAGGCTGGAATGTGTTAGTCTTGGCAACGCCACGTCCCAGACAGTTTGTGTCTCCTGTGGTGTCCCTCAGGGGTCGGTTCTGGGGCCCCTGCTGTTTTCCCTTTACATGCTGCCTTTAGGTCAAATTATTAATCAGTTCAACATTTCTTTTCACTGTTATGCCGACGATACACAGCTTTACATCAGGACTGGAGCATCCTCATCTTCCACCTTGTCATCTCCATCTTCACTCACTGCCCTCTCTGCCTGCCTGGAGGCAATTAGGGCATGGATGAATCAGAACTTTCTTCAATTAAACTGCTCCAAGACTGAGGCCATACTGATTGGCACCCCTCACCAGGTACAAACATCTCCTATAACAAGACTTTCCTTTTCTGGACAAGACATCCCCCTCTCCACCTCTGTTACTAATCTTGGAATAAAAATGGACTCCAATCTTACATTTGAAAATCACATTAAGCATCTGTTTAAAACTTGCTTCTTCCATCTTCGAAACATCTCCAGACTTCGCCCATCCCTAACTTTTTCCGATGCTGAGAAGCTCGTCCATGCTTTTGTCTCCTCCAGGCTCGACTACTGCAACTCCCTGTTTATTGGAATCCCTGGCAAAAACCTTCAGAAACTTCAATATATTCAAAACAGTGCAGCAAGGATCTTGTTGAGAGTTCGTAAATTTGAACATATTACGCCAATTCTCCATAACCTTCATTGGCTTCCTGTTGCCTACAGAATTCAGTACAAAACTGCTCTCATTACACATCAATGCTTACACGGAACTTCACCAGATTATCTGAAGGATATTCTCATTCCATACTCATCCACCCGTTCGCTGCGGTCACAGAACAGCAATCTCCTTCACATTCCGAGAACCAAATTAAGGACCATGGGAGACCGGGCTTTCAGTGTGGCTGCCCCCCGCCTGTGGAACTCTCTTCCTGACTGTCTAAGAGCCCCACAGTCTGTGGTTGACTTTAAGAGCGACTTGAAGACCTTTCTTTTCGACCGAGCATACTCTACCTCCTCATGATTCTACTTTTGATCTTAGCTGATATTGTTATTGATTTTAAATGTTTTATTATTTGTTTTATTGTCTGTTTTATTGTCATTTAATTCTGTTGCTCCTTGTAGCACTTTGAGATTTTCATTAATGAAAAGTGCGTTATAAATTGAATTCATTATTATTATTATTATTACCCCATACTCCCGGAGTACCCCCCACAGAACCCCCCGAGGGACGCGGTCGAATGCCTTCTCCAAGTCCACAAAGCACATGTAAACTGGTTGGGCAAACTCCCACGCACCCTCCAGGACCCTGCTGAGGGTGTAGAGCTGGTCCAGTGTTCCACGACCAGGACGAAAACCACACTGCTCCTCCTGAATCCGAGGTTCGACTATCCGACGGACCCTCCTCTCCAGAACCCCTGAATAGACCTTACCAGGGAGGCTTAAGAGTGTGATCCCCCTATAGTTGGAACACACCCTACGGTCCCCCTTTTTAAATAGGGGAACCACCACCCCAGTCTGCCAATCCAAGGGAACTGCCCCCGATGTCCACGCGATATTGCAGAGTCGCGTAAGCCAACACAACCCTACAACATCCAGAGCCCTAAGGAACTCCGGGCGAATCTCATCCACCCCCGGAGCCTTGCCACCGCGGAGCTTTTTAACCACCTCGGCGACCTCAGCACCAGAGATCGGAGAACCCGACCCAAAGTCCCCAGGCTCTGCTTCCTCAGTGGAAGACGTGCCAGTAGGATTGAGGAGGTCTTCGAAGTATTCCGCCCACCGACTCACAACATCCCGAGTTGAGGTCAGCAGCACGCCACCTCCACCATAAATGGTGTTGGTCTCGTACCTCTTTCCCCCCCTGAGACGCCGGATGGTGGACCAGAATCGCCTCGAAGCCGTACGGAAGTCATTCTCCATGGCCTCTCCGAACTCCTCCCACGCCCGAGTTTTTGCCTCAGCAACCACCCGAGCCGCATGCCGCTTGGACTGCCGGTACCTATCAGCTGCTTCCGGGGTCCCACAAGCCAAAAAGGCCCAATAGGACTCCTTCTTCAGCCTGACAGCATCCCTCACTGCCGGTGTCCACCACCGGGTTCGAGGGTTGCCACCACGACAGGCACCAACAACCTTGCGGCCACAGCTCCGATAAGCTGCCTCGACAATAGAGGCGCGGAACACGGCCCACTCGGACTCCATGTCCCCCGCCTCCCTTGGAACGTGTTCAAAGCTCTCCCGGCTGAAACTCTGAGACAAAATGGGTCCAGAGGACACGAACCCAGAGTCCAACCGATTCCGAACTCGGGTCCAGTTAACCAATACAAAACAGACCAGAGACACAACAGAACCGAAATCAAACGCAACGTTTTCTGTTTCTTGCCTTGTTTACTCCAGCTTCCAGAGCGGATTTCTTCTTCGTGGGTTTTATTAGCAGCCGTTGTTTTACCGCCACCTGCAGGAAAAATTTGGACCAAAGTAGAAACTCAAATTTTACTTGATTTTATCACTTGTTTTATTTGATTTTTGCTTTTGTTGCACTTTGTAGCACTTTGAGATTTTTATTAATGAAAAGTGCGTTATAAATTAAATTCATTATTATTATTATTAACTCCTTTTCTACTTTGGTCCAAATTTTTCCTGTACACACACACACACACACACACATCGTGTTGTATATATCGTGATATATATCGTTATCGTGATATAAAAAAGTCCATATCGTGATATATGATTTTTTTCCATATTGCCCAGCACTACTGCCGACATTTTCCAAATTTGTCAATATGCCAGATGCCCACCAAATCCAAAAAGCAGAAATCCTGTTATCATAAATCCAATTATGTATGTTTCTTCTACATCTTCAAAGGACAATACAGACAGACACCCTTCAGGGCATGAGGGGTCTCCTTTGCACTGTCTTCTCGTCAAGAAAACGTTATCAATTGCTTTGAGAGACCAGCTGACCAGATCCATAATTTTCAATTTGGAAGATATGTAAAGAGAGGCTCTGAAAATGATTCACAGGACAAGAGAGCAGAAGCAGGAGGGAGGCAGGAGGTGCCTCAGGTATGTCAAAGCAGGGAAACTGCTAAAACATGCAGGATGGTCTTCCTCAGGGACAAGGGTTAGGAACTACAGGTTTAGCGTACATATATCTTAGATCCTTGTATACCATTTCTTTTTTATACTTTATATTTTTGCTATTTTTAGGTGTAAATGGGACCTTGCGTACACATTTTCGTTCCACCTCATGTACCACATGTGATGTGAATGACAATAAAGAACCTTGAACAAATCATGTTAAGATTAATAACATCTCAAATAACAACCAAAATGACTTTGACACAAAGAGTAGGCCAAAAAGGGTTTCAAATATGACCACAAGATGCACATAATGAGGTAAAAATATGACACAAAACTTTTTATAAAGAAGGGGAGACCAGCATAAACAGCAGCACCAAAATAAGGGCAAAAAAAATCCCTCAACAGATGTTTAGAGACACATACTGAGTCTTATTTTGTGTTTTTTGTAGTGGGACGGCGTTGGACCAGTCCCAGGTTTCTGTCAGTCTCTGAGAGGGGCGGAGCTTCTGTGGCATCCCATGGTGGTGAAGCCATACCTCAACCTGCTGGCTGAAAGCTCCAACCCCGCCACGCTGGAGGGGGCCGCCGGCTCCTTACAGAACCTGTCTGCCGGGAACTGGAAGGTAGGACACTTCTGGTTAACTTCACATTGAGAACTTTAGATCAGGATTTCATTTGGTTTCATAGAAATAAGTTTTATATTTTTACAAATAGATTCAGTTGTCTTTTGTTTTGCAAAACTGGTTTCAACAGCTTTAAAATCCCTAAAACTTCAACCGATCTCCTAAAGACGAGAAATATTTAAGATGAATTTGGCAAGTGTCATCTGCATATATAGTTCTGTGCAAAAGTCTCGATTCCAGCCTCACATTAAATTCTCCAAACTAAAAATAAATCATCCGAGGTACAGCTGTAGCTCTCCAGGCTTTCTGACTTCATTTCCAAAATTTCATAGGATTTTGGCTGCTTTTTCACAAAACCCATTAGCTGTGTTTTGCTGTTTGAAAAGTCAGAGCAGGTCAAATACAGTAGTCTTTCAGATCCTTTAGAAATTAGAAATGTTTTTTTTTTTCAGTTCTCGGCCTACATTCGAGCAGCTGTGCGAAAGGAGAAAGGCTTGCCCATCCTGGTGGAGCTGCTGAGGATGGACAATGACCGGGTCGTCTGCTCTGTTGCCACCGCACTCCGAAATATGGCGCTGGATAGCCGCAACAAGGAGCTGATAGGTGCTAACACACACAAACACATTGACTGTAACTGTGCAGCACTTTGATCCTGCAGTATCAAAGCTGTGTAAAAAATGCTGTGATCTTCAGACTTCAGGTAGAAACATCAAGAGCTTATTCAGAGCCATCTTTATGAAACGTTGCCCCCCTGTGGTGAAAACAACACAGACGCGAAAAAACATTTGCAAAAACATCTAAACTGCTACACAAAACACTAAGATCCAGCTACTGGTGAGGGTTAATGTTTGAAATTAAGAAAGAATGATGAAACATTCACTGATACACCCTGAACTGAGCAACTGTAAAGTTTCTGAGGTCTGCTTTCTGACTCTGCTCCTGCAGGAAAGTATGCCATGCGGGACCTGGTGAACCGTCTGCCCGGCGGCAGTCCCTCGTTGCTGTCGGATGACACAGTGGCTTCGGTCTGCTGCACACTGCATGAGGTCACCAGCCGCAACATAGAGAATGCCAAAGCCTTAGCCGACAGCGGAGGTGTCGAGAAACTGGTGGACATCAGCAAAGGCCGAGGGAAAGGGTACAAAAAAATAGAGGTTTTATGTTTAATAAACTCCTTCAGTTGTTAAAAGTTTTTTTTTTGTTGCTGCTAAAGTAGGTAAGCAGAAAGTTTATGAGATGCTACAGAATCACAAAATGTTAGCTGTTGGTTTGAGGTGGCGATGGAGTCCTATGTTGTTTAGTGCTCCATAATAATAATAATAATGAATTCAATTTATAACGCACTTTTCATTAATGAAAATCTCAAAGTGCTGTCAACACAGCTGAGTTCAGCTCCACAACTCTTTTTATTTTTTTGTATTCAACCTTTATTTAGACAGGTCAGGTAAATTTGAATGTGCCCTCAACTAATGTTAAAAGAGTCACTGAAGTTGTGTATTGTGCAATCATTCCACTTAAGAAGAAGGATTCAAATAAAACACCAAAGGCTAGAGTTTCATTCGGGCCCAAAAAATCTGATCCGACTCGGCCCCAGCTCGTAGCCATAATTTCCGAACACCACCCGACCCCACGAATTAACAGTAATAATTACAGGTCCGAACAGAGAAAAACTCAGATATTTTTAATTCAGCTTTGACTGCTTATAGCATATATATGGTCGGCGGATGCACGGTTGAATAAAATGGGCAGAAGATCGGAGCTAACCTGAATTCAGGTCGGGCTGGGCTTTGGGCACGAGATAGAAATGACAGCTCTACCGAAGGCCCAAAACGAGCATGGCATGCTTATGTACTGTACTCCTGTATTACAGTGTTGAAATTGGTGCAAATAAATCATAGATTTTTGTGTAACTGGGTGCACTTTGTTCTCCAGGTACTCAATGAAGGTTGTGAAGGCCGCAGCTCAGGTGTTAAACACTTTGTGGCAGTACCGAGAGTTGAGGAGCCTCTACAAACAGGTGAGTGTGACCTCTTTGAAAAGTCACATTTGTATAAAAGTCCAGCTGTTTTTCCTGTCTGACTTATTAAAAGCATTTTGTCGACCCATCTATGAACAGGACGGGTGGAACTACACCCACTTTGTCACCCCTGTGTCAACTCTGGAGCGAGATCGCTACCGTTCTCAGCCGACCCTGCCCACCAGCCCGCTGCAGATGTCGCCCGTCATCCAGTCAGGTTTGAGCTCTGGTTCATTCTCCTATCTGTCGTAAAGCATCTCTGTCAAAGTTGATTGTTTGTTACTGCTTTCCCCAGGAGGCAGTGCAACATCCTCACCAGCGATGCTCGGAATAAGAAGACACAGTTCAAACTACCAGAGAGCGCAGTCATCTATGCAACTTGACACGTATTATGGAGACAGTGTACACAAAAGACAGTATACAGGTTAGCAGTGTGGAGTCCCTCAGGGGTGTTTCATGGTCCCTTTGTGTTTTAGTGTGACCGGTAACAAATAAAATCTGCTTTCTTTCATTTAAATTATTACAGGGTCTGAGAAGAAAACCCCCTATTTTATTGGGACTTACTCCTCCCAGTCAGGAGAGGATTTGAGAAGATCCCACGTAAGAAAATGTTTCATCTTAGCCACATGTAACTCCTGGAAGGTCCTTTAACTTTGTGACAATGAACCTTCCTTAGGGGACAAATTGACCACCTCACTTAACTGCTTCAAAATACTACCGTATTTTCTGGACTATAGGTCGAGGCTTTTTATCATTTTTTCATGGCCTGCGACCTATATTCAGGTGCAACCTATATATGGATTTTTATAAAATAAGCTGATTTGTAATCATTTATTAACAAAAATTAAACTGAGACACACTCTTACAATAATGTCAGCTAACAAATATATATATTTTTAGGTGTTTATCCTGCTAAAATTATTCATTTATTAAAGAAAAGTTCAGCTCAGACACATATTTGCTATAATTTTTTTATCAAACAATTAATTGTTTTTAAGTGTTAATCTTCTTAAAAGCCTTGCTGTGCGCTCCTGTGGAAGAGACATTTGCAGCAGAGCTAAACACGGTCCACATTTTGACGTAGGTGCGACCTATATTCAGGTGCGACCTATATATGGATTTTTCCAATTCTTTGGCAATAATTGAGATTTTTATTAATGAAAAGTGCGGTATAAATTGAATTCATTATTATTATTATTAATTGAACAATGCAACCTATACTCGGGTGCGACCTATAGTCCGAAAAATATGGTATTTAATATTTGTTCCACAATCAGGTAGTCAATAATTTAGAGCTTTGAAATACATGAAAGCCTGAAATGAAAACAGCAAATGTATATGTAAATTGTGTTAGTTTGTAACTATTGAAGCTAGATGCATTCACTATTGAGGCCCTGATTTCATTCAAGCCAATGAGAAGATGCTCTGAGCAGGGAGTGTATTCAGCCTGCATGCATGTGTCTCCAATGTAAAAACCAAAGCATCACCAAGTGGGCTAATAAAGAGATAGAGGTCAAATCAAACAAGTATGCCAATGCTCTCGTTGCTGATTAATTGGAGTGAATGTAGTTTATGAAATGAGCTTCTGGACTGGAATTGAACTGGGAATGCAGGTAAACCTCTTCGTATTTTGTGCAAGATATTCAGTTGGGTAGGAGATCCACTGTGGAGAAGGTCACAGGTGCATTTTGTTTTCCTTATCCGAGGCAGTGCAGAGTGATGGATCCTGGCGACTGGAGGGAGCAATTTATCCAGGTGCAATGGAGGAGCCAGGGGGTGGCCTTGGTGACCATACATAAAACTTTGGCCACCCTAATTATAAATACAGGGAACCCTCGACTTACGAACGAGTTCCGGACCTAAGGACCGTTCGTATGTCGAAAAAAACGTAAGTCAGATCCTATAGAAAAAAAACAATTTT
>JBBPBX010000230.1:22446-58917 GCA_038048925.1 Garcialebias charrua
TTTATTGTTTTTTTTACACTTTTGATACTTTTAACTTCTTAGAATCATTTTGCAATTTTAACTTTTGACAAATATTTTGCTTCATTTAGCTTTAAGTTAATGTTTTGTTAGTGCCATTTTTTTAATTCAGTTTTTTTTTTAGCTAGTATTTTGCTTCTTTTTGTGTTTAGCTACTGTTTGGCTCCACTTAGCTTTACCAATTCAGTTTCAGCTTCTTCATCAAATTTGAGTAACATCATTCAGACTTAGTATTCACACTGCATTTGTTCTCCATCCATCCATCCATCCATCCATCCATCCATCCATTATTTTGCACTTATTCCACAGTTGGGCCACAGTGGTAGCAGCTTGAGCAGGGAGGTCCAGACATCTCTTTCCACAGCCACCCCTTCCAGCTCTTTTGGGAGGATTCCAAAGCATTCCCAGGCCAACCGAGAGACTAGTCTCTTCAGCGTGTCCTGGGTCTTCCCTTGGGTCTCCTCCCAGTTGGACATGCCCAAAGCACCTCCCTGGGGAGGCGCCCATGGAGCATCCTTACCAGATGCCCAAACCATCTCAACTGGCTCCTTTTGATCTGAAGGAGTAGCGGTTCTACTCCAAGTCTCTCCCGGATAACTGAACTACTCACCCTATCTCTAAGGGAGAGTCCAGCTATACCCTGTGGAGGTCACTACCCAGAATTTGTGACCATAGGTGAGGGTAGGAATGTAGACTGACCGGTAAACAGAAGCCTTACAGCTCAGCTCTCTTCACCACAACGAACTGGTACAGAGTCCGCAATACTGCAGATGCTGCAACAATTCTTCTGTCCATCTCACACTCCATTCTTCCCTCACTCGTGAACAAAACCCCAAGATACTTGAACTCCTCCACTTGAGGCAGAACTTCACCCTCAACCTGAAGAGAGCAATCCACCCTTTTCCAGTTGAGGACCATGGCCTCAGATTTGGAGGTGCTGATTCTCATCCCAGCCGCTTCACACTCGGTTGCAAGCCGCTCCAGTGAGAGCTGAAGATCACAGCACAATGACGCCAACAGGACCACACCATCTGCAAAGAGCAGAGAAGGAATCTTGAGGCCACAGAAACAGAAACCCTCAGCCAGCTGGCTGCACCGAGAAATTCTGTCCATAGAAGTTATGAACAGAATCGGTGACAATGGGAAGCCCTGGCAGAGTCCAACTCCCACCCTGAAGGGGTCCGACTTACTGCCGGCAACGTGAACCAAACTCTCGCACCACTTGTATAGGGACTGAACAGCCCGTAACAACGGGCCTCCAATCCCATACTCACGGAGCACCCCCACAGTGTACCTCGAGGAACATAGTCGAATGTCTTCTTCAAGTCCACAAAACCCATGTGGACTGGACAGGCAAACTCCCATGACCCTTCGAGGACCCTAGTGAGGATAAAGAGCTGATCCAGTGTTCCATGGTCAGGATGGAACCTGCCTTGTTCCTCCTGGATCTGAGGTTCAACCAACGATCGGACTCGCTTCTCCAGTACCCCTGAATAGACCTTACCAGGGAGGGTAAAGAGAGTGATGCCCCTATAATTGGAGCACACCCTCCGGTCTTCCGTTTTGAAGAGGGGAACCACCATCCCAGTCTGCCAAAGTGGCACTGCCCCCAGTTTCTATTTCAGGTTACAGGTTTCTATTTTAATTTTCCTTTTTGGGTTTGCATTGTTTATGTTATTCATTAGGATGCACACGATGAGGTTTATTATGTGAAATGATCATCAGAGACAGAACAGCTGACTGAAAAGACAGTTTGATTGGTTGACTTTTTTCTGCAGTTTCATGCATCCCACCCAGTGCTCCTGAACATCTCTGTGACTCATGCTGTGGTTGTGAAACAGATTTGTTTCTTATCTTTGCTAATTGTCTTCTCATGTACCCCAGCAGCTCCTCTTCTCACTGACTTGTCTCTCTCTGACATGTCGCACGTACGTGCGTCTCAGCACATTCCTGCCCCTGTGTGTCATTTAGCAGCTTTGCACAAACCAACATCTTGGGCCTCCTCAGTATGGAAGCAGTTATTCCATACCTCGGATGATTAAACTCTGAAGAGAGCTTTGCTTCTCTCCTTTCCTCATACTGCTCGAATAGGCAAGTATTCAATGAAAAAAAAAAAAAGAAAGCCACTTTAATTTGTGTACAGTATCCCACCAAACGTCCTGTAACTAAAGTTCTGTTGAACTTTTTTGAGTTGCGCCCAGACAAGGCTGGTTAACTTGTTGTGGTTGCCTCCAAGTGCAGCACAAGAGCTTCTTTGTGAACAATTATGTCACCGTTTGAAACCAGCCAAGAAAAAAAGTTTTTATTATTATTTTTTATGATTGCACAATTTTAAAGCCTCTTTCAGGTGAGTGTATTTTCCACAAAAGTACCCCATTTGATTTACATTTAGTTTCTTACGTTTTGATGAACCTCCTTTTTTAATGATCACAAACAAAGGAAAGAGTGTTGGGCAAAGAGGATAAATCAGGTTAAACTCAGCCGCAATTACTGAACTGAATAAAAAAAAATCTGCCAAGTTACAAATGATTCATGATTTCAAGAGAACAAAATGCTGGATTGAATTCATGTTACAAATACATAGTTCCTACACACGTGACCGGTATTGCGCAATACCGGTCACGTGTGTAGGAACTATGTATTAGAGAAAATGATGAGGGTTTACAAAAATAAGAAACCATGGAAACAACAGACAAAACAAAACAAATATTATCTATCTATCATCTATCTATCTATCATCTATCTATCATCTGTCTATCATCTATCATCTATCTATCTATCTATCTATCTATCTATCTATCTATCTATCTATCTATCTGTCTGTCTGTCTGTCTGTCTGTCTGTCTGTCTGTCTGTCTGTCTGTCTGTCTGTCTGTCTGTCTGTCTGTCTGTCTGTCTGTCTGTCTGTCCGTCTGTCCGTCTGTCCGTCTGTCTCTCTGAGTTGTAGAGTCAGGGTGTTTCTGAGGGTTGGGACAGCTGTTAAACACCAAGGTTGGGTCTGATAAGGACAAACCCTGTTTGTTCTTCACCTGACAGATATGGCAGGAATTCTCTTGTTATTCTTCTACGTAAAGCAGTCTTCAGTCCATCTGTCATGCCTGAAGACATTCAGCGTTGTGTGTATAAATCAGTTTTTGTTCTTTTCTATTAGTTAATCATCACCAACACACACACGACTGAGCACTAATTAATTGTGCAAGATCTGTACTTAAAACGTTGCCAGTAACTATTGCCTGTTGGCGAACGGTATCTCATGAATCCAACAAAGTTAAGTCAGGTCCTCTGCACGGTTTCTTTGTGTTGAAATGTTTGTCTTTCATCCAAAAGTTTTCATCAGTCTGAGGAGCCGCAACAAACTCAGTCCCATAAGTAGTACACTCACAGCATGGGCCAAATGGTGATGAGATACAGTTTCTGGAGTCCGCCCTCTCCCCTGTCGACTCATCTGAGGTAGCCATAGCCGAAGTGGTTCAAAACGTCAAAGGAAGTGTACAAATTTTGGCCGTGGCTGCCTCAGAGGAGTCGACGGGGGCGAGGGCGGACTCCAGAAACCATTTTCACCATCAAACTGGTTGGCCCACTGTGTGAGTGTGCTACTTATGAGATTGAGTTTGTTGTGCCTCCTCGGACCTATGAAGTCGTTTGGATGAAAAATGAAACATTTCAACACAAAGAAACTGTCCAGAGGACCTGACTTAACTTTGTTGGATTTTTTTAACATGGATTATTGAGCATGAACTTTGATATCTCACAAATCATTGTATGGTTCACATAGTTATCATTCAATGTGCATCTACAGTTCATTAACTTTGGAACTTAACCCAGTTTAAAATGGCTGCCACCGCTAATTCAACTTTACTAACACAAACAAGTCCATAACTCAACCAGTTGTACAGATATTATGTGTGGTAGCAGCTGAGGATAATCCTCAACAGATACTTTGAGCCCTACACGTTGCACCCCACCTACACTTAAAACTTTGACATTACCTGTTGCCTGAATTTCTGGTTAGCAAAATACCTCATGAATTACTGGACAGATTTTTAGTAAAACTCACAGAAAGCTTTCATTGGATGCACATCCAGCCCAGTTTATTATGGCTGCCATAATTTATCCATATTATCCATAGGGATGGGGCCGATCCGATCCAGTATTTAAGTGTCGGATATCGGATCCAACCTGCCGATATTTCCAATCCAGCTTTAAAGAGCACTTCTGTGACTGCCGTCTTAACATTGTGTGAGTTGAACCCAATGGACAGTTTGGGCCTCACAACATGAAACACCCAAACCTTAACAGCACACAAGAGGCAGGTCTATACCACACACATGTCCTTCTCACTCATGGTGCAACAGGAAAAACTAAAAAACCGCTAAGCATGATGGGAAAGACAACACAGCCCACTCCCCTTAACCACTAAGAGAGTGGATTTTGTTGTCTTTCCCATAATGCTTGCTTAGCCGTATTTTAGTTTTCCAACTGCACCTAAAGCTGGAAAACTAAAAAAAACGCTATGCATGATGGGAAAGACAACACAGTCTACTCCCCTTAACCACTAAGGGAGTGGATTTTGTTATCTTTCCCATAATGCTTAGCAATATTTTAGATTTCCAGCTGCACCTAAAGCTGGAAAACTAAAAAAACACTAAGCATTATGGGAAAGACAACAAAATCCACTCTCTTAGTGGTTAAGGGGAGTAGACTGTGTTGTCTTTCCCATCATGCATAGTGTTTTTTTTTTTTCCAGCTGCACCATGAGTGAGAAGGACATGTGTGTGGTATATACCTGCCTCTTGTGTGCTGTTAAAGTTTGTGAGTTTCCGGTTGTAAGTCTCAAGAGTGTATTCATTGGGTTTAACTCACACAATGTTAAAATGTATAGTCTCAGTACAAAAAATTTATTATACAGATTCATATACCTGAACAGTATCGGATTGGAAAAGTATCGGTATCGGCCGATACCAAGTTTTGAGGATCGGTATCGGATCTTAAGTGAGAAATGTGGATCGGTGTATCCCTAATTAAGTTTTATGTGAAATGCACTGTTTCAAGTAAATATTTAAGCAAGGATTGTAAAATATAAAGATGGAGTATTATATTACCGTACATCATTTCCTTTATTGCTTAACTTAGATGTTAAACAACATTTTTGTCCTGTCCATGTCTGCACTGGTTCTGGACGTTTCTTTTGTCCAGCTCTATGATGAACACAGTTGGAATGACAGCGATAAACTTGACTTGATTATGTGACACGTGCTTACTGCTCACCAGTACGTAAAAGACATCACACCAGTCGAACACAATTTACCTCCCAGCTTGTCGCATCGGTGAGAAGTGTTGCAAAGACGAGGACGGGGTCTTGACAAGAGATGCTTGCTCATAATATTTGAGTTTTGACTTTTTGTTCATGTAAAAATGTTTATTTTTACATGCATTCATTCATTCAACCTTTATTTATTTACAGGTTAGTCATGTGCTGTATTCATTTCAAGCAGCTCTTGGAGTAAAAAACAGCTTTCCTGACATTTAAATGAGAAGAGTGTGAGTTTTCTGGTCTTTCAGTAGTTTTATAGAAACAGATTTTGATTCATGAGCTGTAACTGTGTAACATGATGTAATTTTCGTCCCCTGACATTGCCTCATCCATCCCCCCACACCCTTCACTCCCCCCTGCTGAAGCCACCAGCCAATCCCACCCAGCAGGGGCCCTCCCCTGCTCTGATAAATACCACTCAGGACCAGGGAGGCTCCATCTGCACGGCTCTCGTCCTCAGCAGTCTCTTCCTCTCACCCCATCTACAGACCCCCCCTACATGATCATGTCTGTCAGAGCCCTGAAGACCACCACCTTGTCCACTGTGTCGACCTCCAGAGGGCCCTCCCAGGGCTACAGCAGCCGCTCATTCTCCGGCTACGGAGGCCATGGTGCAGGCAGTGCCAGGCAGAGCTATGCTGTCCGGAGCTCCTACGGGGGCGTGGGCAGCAGTGGTGCTGCTGTGAGTGTTGGGGGGTTGAAGATGGCCAGTGGGTTTGGGGGGTCAGGACACAGAGGAGGTGGAGTGGAGTTTGGCTATGTTGGGTTTGGAGGAGGTGGTAACGAATTGGTGGGCCCCATCACTGCCGTGACTGTGAACAAGAGCCTGCTGGCCCCCCTGAACCTGGAGATCGACCCCACCATCCAGACGATCCGCCTCCAGGAGAAGGAACAGATCAAGACCCTCAACAACCGCTTCGCTTCCTTCATCGACAAGGTGAGTCCACCAAACTGTTACATTCAGGATCAGACGGACGTTTGGTGACTGAGCAGAGATAACCTGCAACAAAAAGAGCAACATCTGCCTGCAATCTGCTGACATGGCTGTTGAGATTAAACACAATCCTGGAGAAAAAGTGCAATAAAGAGCAGAGGAAATCAGTACGCCACAGGCCAACTTTCCTTCATGAGTGCCATCTGTGCAGTCCTGTGGGGGGTGTTTCTTGTCCAGATGCAGGTGAGAGCACAGAGTGCAGGCAGGAGGATCGCCCCAAACACAACACTTAAATAAAAAGCAGATTTTGCTTCTCTCACACACGCCCTGCGAAGACGAGCAGTTGCTTGTGCAAACTTCAAAACTCCCTGACAGTGACTTCATAAAACAGCTGCACGAAACAAGGTTTTCATTAAAAATGATGAAGAATATACAGAAAAACTGAACTCTGTCTGTTTTAGGAGACTGCAAGGTTAAACAACAGATTTTTTTATGCAGGAAGAAGAATAAAAAAGGTCATTTTACCTCCTACATTAGCAAACATTAAAACACAACTTTTCACTGCTTCTCTTCCAAAGCGCCGGTGAAGATTCTCAGTCGTCCAGGACATGATAGAATCAAAAAAGGCGTTCAATACAGAAACAACTGGACTTTATTTGTAACAGAAGACGTTTCGCTTCCCATCCGGGGAGCTTTATCAATTCACTCACAGCCTGCTCTTTGAATTGATAAAGCTCCCCGGATGGGAAGCGAAACGTCTTCTGTTACAAATAAAGTCCAGTTGTTTCTGTATTGAACGCCTTTTTTGATTCTCTTCCAAAGAGTTGGCCTCCTGACAACTCATACATGTTGACGAGGCCAGACAAGTGATAAAGAATTGAACGTGTAAATAAACCTTGTTGTAATTCTTCAGATTGTAAAACAAAGCCGGCTCTCCCACTGCTCCTCGTATCACTGTGATATGGCACGCTGTGCGTCACCGTGTTTGCTGAGTGGTGATGGGTCCCCACCCTGGAGCAGGATGCTGTAAAATGTTGTAAAGGGCCACAATGTGCTGAAAGCCTTCTGAGTTAAAAGAGAAGGAACATCATTCTTGGGATTTACAGTTTAGTTTATTAGAAAAAGAAGCCATGAGTCACTCACACTCTATTTGTTCATCCTTGAACCGTCCACTTCCTGTCTGAAAGACAAATCTGCCTCTATTGTTTGTGTTTTGGTGGAAAAAAAAGAAGAGAAACACTCATTTCTGCTGAAAAACATGCAACATCTTAATGTCTGATTTGTCTTCAGGTGCGCTTCCTCGAGCAGCAGAATAAAATGCTGGAGACCAAGTGGAAGCTCCTGCAGGAACAGACCCCGTCTCGCTCTAACGTCGACTCCATGTTCGAGGCCTACATCGCCAACCTGCGGAGGCAGCTCGACAACTTGGGTCATGAAAAAGTCAAGCTGGACTCTGACTTGCACCACATGACGAGCCTCGTGGAGGACTTCAAAAACAAGTGGGTGGAAGACGTGTGAAACTCTGAAGTCCACGTCTAAGTGTCTGTCTGTTAGCATCTTATGAACCGCTGTACAGATTTCAATGAAACGTATAAAGTAACTGTTGGATAAACATCTACAACTGATTACCATCATAATTCAAGATGGCCACCAAAGACAATTATCCTTAAAAAAAACAGAAAAAAGAAAAAAATTAAAACCCAGTATATTTGACAGGCGTTGACCTAACTTTAGGTCTGGTAGTAGCTGAGACTCATACACCCTGTGACATCTCATAGTACTGCTATAGATTGCACATAATGATTTATGATAGTTTGACCAAAACAAGCGACAACTTTGTTGTTTCTTCACAAAATGTTGTCTTCGTTTAAAACAGGAAAGTCAGCTGGTGATATGCGTTCTTTCAAGGAATGTTTGGTACCGTATTTTCCGGTCTATAAGTCGCACCTTTTTGCCTAATTTGCATGCCCTGCACTTACTGAGCAGTGCAACATGTTTATGGATTTCCCCCCATATTTTTAGACCAATTTTTGGCTCAGATATGACCGTTTTTCATTTTGGCAAAAAAATGGAGCAGTACCACTTTTGTCCGCTAGGGTACACCGACCGTTCCCACCTCATGTGTCCGAAGGAAGCCTCCTCTGGTCGTACTTACTCTGTCGCAGCACAACCTCCTGCTCTGGAGGTATGAACTACTAAAGCACAGGACAGATTTTGTTGAAACTTACAGAAAGTAATTACTGGGTGGACATTTACAAACTGTTAGCTTTATGAGACATTTGAGCTAAAATTCGATGTTTTAGCTTCGTTGACCGTGTTAGCTTATAGCTCCATATTTACCGTAAACGGGTATTATTTATGTAAATAACTCATGAACTACAGGACAGATTTTGATCAAACTTACAGAAAGTAATCACTAGATGGACATTTACAAACTGTTAGCTGTATGAGATTTTTGAGCTAAAATTCGATTTATTTTATAATTTATTTTCGCAGCGCATGAGACGGTTTGGAAGACGTAAAAGCGAAACAATTTAAATCCAGCTGATTTGACCATTACGTGAATTTATTAAGGAACGGTTAAGCTCAGGAACACTTGTGCTATAATGTCAGCTAAGAAATATATTTTTTAAGCATTTATTTTGCTAAATTTTAAAGAAATAAAGCCGTCCCACCCGCGCGCGTGCACATGGCGAAACTACTTTTTTAAACCCAGCTGATTTGACCATTTCGTGAATTTACTAAGGAACAGTTAAGCTCAGGAACACTTGTGCTATAATGTCAGCTAAGAAATATATATTTTTAACCGTTTATTTTGCTAAATTTTAAAGAAAATGTTGCGGTCCCACCCGTGCGGGTGCTCTTAGCATAACTACTTTTTAAATCCAGCTGATTTGACAATTGCGTTCATTTGTTAAGGATAAGTCCAGCTAAGACACATCTTTGCTAAATTGTCAGCAAACAAATCAGTAATTGCTTTTACCGTGTTAATCTTGTTAAAGTCTCTCCGTGTGGCAGCCATTTGCATCAGAGCTAACTATTTCGGGTTGTCAGCGGTGACGCGTAACATACGCGACGCGTCAGCGGTGAGCATAATAGATGCAACCTAAATAGAGGTGCGACACGTTCATGGATTTTTCCAATTTATTGCCAATACTGTAATTGAACAAAGCGACTTATAGATAGGTGAGACTTACAGAGCGGAAAATACGGTACTTAATTTAGTCATTTTCAATGCTAGATATATCACTTATCTACTTTTTGTTTCACCAGATATGAGGACGAGATCAACAAGCGCAATGAGTGTGAGAACAACTTCGTTCTCGTGAAGAAGGTTTGAGCAGATTTTGTTGCAAAGTGCAACTTCTTTTCTCACTGATCTCACACAAAGCTTTATTTGTACCAGTGTGGGACCTACAATCAGTTCTAAATGCTCTGTTGTTGCCACTGCAGGACACCGATGCTGCCTACATGGCCAAATTAGAGCTGGAGGCCAAAGTGGATGGGCTCTCTGATGAGGTGGAGTTCTTGAGGCAGCTCTACGATACAGTAAGTACCGGTAACTGCACGGATCCATAGAGTTTATTGTTGTGCACGTTTAACCCTCACCGGGAACCTTTCCTCTTGTGTAGGAAATTAACGAGCTGCAGGCCCAAATAAAGGATGTTTCTGTCGTAGTGGAGATGGACAACAGCCGTGATCTGGATATGGACGCCATCATCGCTGAAGTGCGCGCTCAGTATGAAGAGATTGCCAGCAAGAGCAGAGCAGAGGCTGAGTCGTGGTACCAGACCAAGGTGGAAACACACGCTGCATGAAAACCTCTTGTGAAATCATAAATATTAAAGGACACATAGTGGATGTTACATTTTTAACAATAATCAGAATGAGAATAAGCTTTATTATCATTGCACCGAAATACATTGAGATTATGTTCATACAGTTGTCCGAAAGATAGGCGGAGTGCACATTGATGCTGCTACAAGAGTGCGTCCTCTTATCCTTTTTCAGAATATCTTTTAGATAGAAAAGAGGCAAAGGCTATGAGGATAGAATAGTGTTATTACAAAAAGATCTCTTCATACCTTGTCCTTATCAGGACAAGATTTAAGACATCAAAAAACTCTACCAGTAAGCACATTTACAGACATTACATATGCATTTGATGGCAAGACGGTGAGATTTGTCCATGAAGCACTTCCAGATAGCACCATAGTCCTGATAAGATGTTGGTGTCAGCCTATATCGTTTCTGATAAGCCTTCACAGAAGTTCTCGGGGGGTTGTTTCGATAGGCAGAGCTTTTTCTTAGTTTACACATATCCCAGGATAAATTTGATAAGTTGGCCTGCTTCTAAGTCAAACGAGGGAGTCAGATTCAGTTAAGCCACAATTGTTGTTTTGTTCAGGCAGACCATTTTTTTTCTCATCAGCTTTGAGTTCTGTTGGTACTTTTGATCCAAAATGGCCAGATTTGTGGACATTCCACTGGTCCATGCTTATGAGCCCCCTCCAAGGTCATCCCCAACATTCTGGCGAGTCCCAGATGTCGCAGGTGGCCTGCAATTCTCACAAATTGCTTCCATCCTATGGTTTAGCTCGTAAGTTAGCTGATTTTGAGTACTCGAAGCACAAACCAAACCTTCACACAGACTCTGCAGTTTTGCCATGGCCGAAACTCTTGCCGCCGTCCTCTTCAGTAGCCAATAACATAGGAATCCATTGATGCCAAAAAGCAGAAACCCTGCTATCATGGTTCCAATTATATTAGCATCTTTGGCGTCTTCCTGAGACAATACGGAAAGACACATCAGCTCCTAAACTCCTCACGGATCCATGACGTATCCTGCCGCGTGCATCTCAGCGGGGCATGAGGGCTCTCCAGGACAATGTCGTTTTGTTGAAAAGATTTTGTCGATTGCGTCGAAAGTCCAACTGATCAGATCCATGACAGCCACGATATGTGAAAACTGTGGAGCAGGGGTCACCAACCTTTTTGTAACTGAGAGCTACTTCGTGGGTACGGAGTCATACAAAGGGCACCAGTTTGATAAACTCTTCGGAAATAACAAATTTGCTCAGTTTGCCTCTTAATTATACATTATTAATGAATCATGATAATCATATGAAGATGCATCAGGTTAATGATTTCTCACAAAAAAATGTATACAGTAATAAACATATTTTTAAGAACATATTTTTTAAGATAGACATTTTAAAATATATATAAATACAAAAAACGAATAACAACTGAAGAAAATGAAATTTTAAATGCAGCTTAGTAGTGAGTTGTGCTATTTTTAGAACAGGTCCGCGGGCACCTCAAATGGTCCTTGGGGGCGGCCGGGTGCCTGCGGTCACCGTGTTGGTTCAAAATGTTTTAAACCTTAAAGGAATAGTTCAGATTACTGGACTCAGGCTTTTGTGGAAAAGTTATGAACTGGACCAACATGAATGCTTGGGCTAGCTGTGAACTCATCAGAACAGTCAAAACAAACTATTTCCCCTAACAGGTTCAAAAAGCTTTGTATGGGCGACAGGTAAAATATTTATTGTCCACCACCTTTCACAAAACCCCACTTCACCAGATCTGAACTACTGCTGTGATTGTTACATTATTTATTAACCTTTATTTAACCAGGCAAATCCCAATTGAGGTCACAGATCTCTTTTGCAAGGGAGGCCTGGGCCTGAAGGCAGCCAAACATGTATGTTTTGTGTCTGTGGGAGGAAACTGGAGTACCCAGAGAAAACCCACGCAAGCATGAGAAGACCATGCAAACTCCACACAGAAAGACCCCAGGCCCAACCGGGGATTGAACCCAGGACCTTCTTGCTGTGAGGCAACAGTGATAACCACTGAGCCGTCACACTGCCAAATGGACTGGACTGAACAGTTGAACTTGAATTATTTTGCAGCAGACCACCCGAGTTTTCACACATTCTGGAGTCTACCGGTAATTGTGTTGATCAGACACATTTTGAAAGCTTTTTAAAATAACCAGCATGAATTAGACCAAAATAAAGGTTGCCTGTGTGGTTAGCGAGCTACAACACCTGTTTAAACACCTGCTCAGAGAGATGAACAGAAGGTTTCTCATTATAAATCCAGCTAAACAATTAAGGAAACTTATAATAAATGTGAAAAGATGGTCTGAACTGCAGAGTTCAGCGCAGATGGCGAGTGATGCAAATGCATTTTTTTTTTTCAACAAAATAGTCCAGTCGGGACCTGTTTAAGCTTTGTTTACCTTTATTACCATTTTCTCAAATGCACAAACTCAGATAATCTGTTTTTTTTTGCACATTGTACTGTATTAGGTTTGTGGCTTTGTTTTCTGACTTATTAGAAATTTGTTGCAGTATGCAGAGATCCAGCAGTCTGCTGGAAGGTATGACGATGACCTGAAGTCAACCAGAGCAGAGATTGCTGACATGAACCGCAGGATAATGAGGCTTCAGTCTGAAATTGAAATGGTTAAAACACAGGTGAGGGTTCAATAGAGTCACTCTGACATCTTTTACTGTGCTGTAGATTTCCATTTGATTGACAGCTCTTAAAATCAAAGAACCTGTGTTGAACTCTTTGTCCTGCACCTCTTTCTGCTTTCAGAGAAACAACCTGGAGGCTCAGATCGCAGAGGCCGAGGAGCGCGGCGAGCTGGCCGTGAAGGATGCCAGGCTCCGCATCAGAGACCTGGAGGAAGCTCTGCAGAGAGCCAAGCAGGACATGGCCCTGCAGGTTCGCCAGTACCAAGAGCTCATGAATGTGAAGCTGGCTCTGGACATTGAAATCGCCACGTATAAAAAACTTCTGGAGGGAGAGGAGATCAGGTAAAGTGTTACGGTTGGATCACTCGTTTAGGGCAGTGATGACAGCTGCATCCAACAGAGCAACATGTTTAAAGAGGGTCCATTTTTTAAATAACCTGCGCAGGTGAAACGCAACAAGGTTTTGGTTTGTTAGTCTGTAGAGTTAGCGAAATATCTCATGAACCATTATTTTGGCCCCCTTTTGTAAGTGGGTTGGACACCACTGTATAGAGTCAACTCAATCCAAGATGGCAGCCACAGTGCCAAGTGATTTTAAGAAACACAGAAATGTCTTTAATTCAGTGAATTTTACAGGCACTGAGCTAACATTTGATGAACACTGCTACAGTAGATGCTATCTCCAACAAATACTTTGAGCTCTAAACATTCAGAAGTATTTCAGCTTTACACTTTGGCGATAATCGTTGGCATCAATCCTGTCAGCAAAATATTTCACGAACCACTGGATTCGTTGAGGGATTTAGATATTTATCTTAGAAAGTAACCATTTGATGCACATCTACAACTGATTAACCCTTGAAGTCAGCCCCGTTCACCTTGGTCACCACAGGTAATCAACCTAAGCCAACACAAAAAATGGCTGTGACCTCATTAGTTTTACAGGCACTGAGCTAAAACTTAGTGTGGTAGTAGCTGAGAGTCGTTCGCTCTGAACACCGTCACATCTTGTGAAATATTGCAAAACTCTTGAGATTATGCATGGCAGCTTTAAGGTCTGACCAAAGCCGCTTTAACTCTGTTGTTTTTCAGCACAAGGTGATTTTAATTTAAATATTTGACATGAATGGTGTAGGGAACATGAACTCCCACATTAGGCCTTCATTGTATTTTTGTCTTTTTTCTTCTGCAGGTTATCAACGGGAATCAAGACTAATGTGACGAAGCAAACTTGTGAGTCCTCTTGTGAACTAACTGTGAAACATTGACGTTTCATAACCTATGCCATCTTACCAGTGTAATTCCCTTTCAACTGCTTGTTGACCAACTTTGTTCTTCTTCATAAAATAGATTCTAATCAACTTTATTTTCCTTCTGTTCTGCAGCGTTAAACTTCAGTGCATTCAGCCTGGAGAGTTCCCGCATCCCTTCTTACACCTCCACTTCTGTCTCTGCACTGGAAGGAGGCGCAGTGAAGACCGCCTCGATCATCAAGACTGAAATCGTGGTGGACAAGGTGGAAGAGAAGAAGAAGGAGCCGGAGGCCACAACTGAGGAGTCATCTGCTGCAGAGAAGAAGGAGCAGGAAAAGGAGAAGGTGGAGGCAGAAGCTGTGGCTGAATAGTGATTTCTCCTTTTGATCAGCCCAAGTGATGATTTTGATCAAGGAATTTAAAACCAACCCTTTGTACCTATTGGCCACTTCTTTAATGACAGGTTGAGTTTTAATCTGATATCTCAAATAAAAAGGTGCTTAATACATTTCAGTTCTTTTTACAGGTTCCTGTCATTTCTGCTGACGTGTAGACATGGCTGCACCACAACCATGTCGCCAGCAGATGGCGCTGGTGTAAAGCACATATTTCTTCTACACCTGTTCAGCAAATAAAACATACTGAGGAGAAATAAACATTTGTGCCACACAAGAAAGTCATAAAGCTTTTAAAGGCTTCTGCTTGCGGATGCCTGAAATGATCTTTTAACTGGAATAAATCTCCAAACGTGCGTGTGTCCCGTTTTATTGTGAGCCCCTAAATCTTAAAATGTACAAATGTTTTTGTTTCACTTTGCAGAAAATACAAAGAGTAGCAGGGAGAAACATTTTCCATGCAACATGACCCCCTCACCCCCCCATGCACAGAAACATATTCTGCTTTCAGTCTTTGAAAAAGAGGGGATGATGCATCAAGCTTTTCCTCTGACAAGTCCCAGCATGCTTTACTGCAGGCACTTCTTGCTTCAGGACTTTTTTTTTCAACATAATTAATTGGTAGGTTATCTATCCATCCATCCATCCATCCATCCATCATCCATCCATCCATCCATCCATCGATAGATAGATAGATAGATAGATAGATAGATAGATAGATAGATAGATAGATAGATAGATAGATAGATAGATAGATAGATAGATAGATAGATAGATAGATAGATAGATGATAGATAGATAGATAGATAGATAGATAGATAGATAGATAGATAGATAGATAGATAGATAGATAGATAGATAGATAGATAGATGATAGATAGATAGATAGATAGATAGATAGATAGATAGATAGATAGATAGATAGATAGATAGATAGATAGACTGTTTATTTAACATTGTTAATCGTTTTACATGAACAAAGTCTTTACAACAACATTCACAAGGGAAAGGGGCCCAACAATTAGTTGAACTCAAAGAACTGTGCTGGTGGATCAGACTAAAATGGATCAATCTAAGATAAGATGCTCAGGAATCTGCAGCTCTCTTTGTTCATCACAATGCCATCCATGATTCAGGAACAGGACTTTTGTCTCCTTCAGTACAACAGTGAACAAGCTTTCCAAAGCCCCATCGAAGAACAGGTTTGAACTTGAATAATGGGTGGTGCTGCCCCACCCAGGACCATACAAACGTCTCTTGTGGTTAGAAACCAAAAACTTCCCAAATCCCCAAATCCCACGCACTGGTCCTGCAGAGCGCTGCCACACACCGGGACAGACTCATGACTTCACATATGAAAGATGATACTGGGGAGAGGACACGCAGTCTGCACACAAAATGAGCTCAGCATTTACAGTTGACCTGAAATGACATCAGCAGCTGAAAACAAATGTGCTCACACATGCACGATGAACTCAGAGGGTTTATCTGACACCTGATGGGTCATCAGTTGATCACAGGACTGATACAAAAACACAAACGTCTACCTTCACTGCTCATTCCAAACCCTTTAATCACTCGGCAGGCTCGTTTTACAGTGTGGGAAAGACCTCATGCAACCACCGGATTCAAACACAGAGCCTTCTTCATGTGATGCAACACGGCGGACCAAGTTGTTTCCAATTTAAAAGCTCAGAACCTTTCACAATAAATGGGTGGTGCACATCTCTTGAAGTGGAGTTCTGTGGAAATATCAACTATTAGCATCTTACCTGCTGAAGATAACTTTTTGAATGAGCTCAACTGGATGAAAAACTGTTTATTCTGATCAGATCTGAGCAGAGCCAAGACCAAAGTGAGCTGCTGTCATTTTAAAGAGATAGTCTGGTCATTTTTGCAATGATGTTCTGTCACATAGTTATAGTTAACTTTTCAGTCGTGACATCAGTCCCAGAGCATGGAGTGTGGAGAAAGGGGGAGAAGAATTCAACCAGGGCAGGCTAATGGTGCTCTCAAACAAGCAACATTCGTGTTACCACACAAAGGTTTGTAAACTCCAGTCCGTCTGTTCTGTCTAGTCAGTCAAAGTTTTACACAGCACCTTGAGGCCTGTTGCACTTATATAAGCATCATCAGCTTAAACAATTTAAATGGATCTGTGCGTATCACACATACATTCATGTAGAGACAGATGTAGTTTCATTGAGAAAACAACAACAAACTAAACAAAAGCCGTATATATATATATATATATAGGTAGGACTGGAAAGCACCTTGCATGGTAGTCTGCCGCCACCGGTTTATGAATGTGTGTAGCATTCAATATATGTCAGAGTCAGAGTCAGAGTCAGAGAGTCTTTATTGTCATTTGCACCGCATGTGGTACATGATGAAAACGAGATTATGTACACGAGGTCCCAGTTACATCCAACAACAAATGAAAGAGAAAAACAGTAATAACATCTAGAATTAACTAAGAAAAACATCAACTAGTAATACACTAAGCCTAATATAGTGGGAATAAACAGCAGCACGAACATGAGTTTGTATGAGCAGATGGTCACAGATGAACACAGCAACAAGAAAACAGATCAGCATCAGTATGATGTGATATTTTGCAGTGTTTATTTTTTATTTTATTTTTATTTATTCATGAGTCTAACAGCCTCAGGGTAGAAGCTGTTCCTCAGTCTAGTGGTTCTACACTTGATGCTCCTCAACCTCCGTCCTGAGGGGAGTGGGGCAAAGAGTGAGTGTGCTGGATGAGTGAGGTCTTTCATGATGCAGGTGGCTCTTTTCCTGCATCTAGAGGTGTAGATGTCTGTGATGGTGGGGAGACTGACTCCAACAGACTTCTGTGCATCCATTAGCTGATGTACAAGTATAATATTAGCTGATGTACTTTGTACAAGTACAATATTAGCTGATGGGGGCGGCTGTGGCGTAGTGGTAATGGCAGTCATCCCCCGATCGGAAGGTTGGCGGTTCGAATCCCGGTTCCCCACACCATGTGTCGTTGTGTCCTTGGGCAAGACACTTAACCCCGAGTTGCTCCCGGTAGGACTGGAAAGCACCTTGCATGGTAGTCTGCCGCTACCGGTGAATGAATGTGTGTAGCATTCAATGTGAGTAGCACTTTGAGATTTTCACTAATGAAAAGTGCGTTATAAATTGAATTCATTATTATTATTATTATGTACAAGTATAATATTAGCTGATGTTCTCTGTACTGTACAAGTATAATATTAGCTGATGTACAAGTATAATATTAGCTGATGTACAAGTATAATATTAGCTGATGTACAAGTATAATATTAGCTGATGTACAAGTATAATATTAGCTGATGTACTTTGTACAAGTACAATATTAGCTGATGTACAAGTATAATATTAGCTGATGTACAAGTATAATATTAGCTGATGTACTTTGTACAAGTACAATATTAGCTGATGTACAAGTATAATATTAGCTGATGTACTTTGTACAAGTACAATATTAGCTGATGTACTTTGTACAAGTACAATATTAGCTGATGTACAAGTATAATATTAGCTGATGTACAAGTATAATATTAGCTGATGTACAAGTACAATATTAGCTGATGTACTTTGTACAAGTACAATATTAGCTGATGTACAAGTATAATATTAGCTGATGTACAAGTACAATATTAGCTGATGTACAAGTACAATATTAGCTGATGTACAAGTACAATATTAGCTGATGTACTTTGTACAAGTACATTATTAGCTGATGTACTTTGTACAAGTACAATATTAGCTGATGTACAAGTATAATATTAGCTGATGTACAAGTACAATATTAGCTGATGTACAAGTATAATATTAGCTGATGTACAAGTATAATATTAGCTGATGTACAAGTATAATATTAGCTGATGTACAAGTACAATATTAGCTGATGTACAAGTATAATATTAGCTGATGTACAAGTATAATATTAGCTGATGTACAAGTATAATATTAGCTGATGTACAAGTACAATATTAGCTGATGTACAAGTATAATATTAGCTGATGTACAAGTATAATATTAGCTGATGTACAAGTATAATATTAGCTGATGTACAAGTACAATATTAGCTGATGTACAAGTATAATATTAGCTGATGTACAACTATAACATTAGCTGATGTACTTTGTACAACTACAATATTAGCTGATGTACTTTGTACAAGTACAATATTAGCTGATGTACAAGTATAATATTAGCTGATGTACAAGTACAATATTAGCTGATCTACAAGTATAATATTAGCTGATGTACAAGTATAATATTAGCTGATGTACAAGTATAATATTAGCTGATGTACAAGTACAATATTAGCTTATGTACTTTGTACAAGTACATTATTAGCTGATGTACTTTGTACAAGTATAATATTAGCTGATGTACAAGTATAATATTAGCTGATGTACAAGTACAATATTAGCTGATGTACAAGTATAATATTAGCTGATGTACAAGTATAATATTAGCTGATGTACAAGTATAATATTAGCTGATGTACAAGTATAATATTAGCTGATGTACAAGTATAATATTAGCTGATGTACTTTGCACAAGTACAATATTAGCTGATGTACAAGTATAATATTAGCTGATGTACAAGTACAATATTAGCTGATGTACAAGTACAATATTAGCTGATGTACTTTGTACAAGTACATTATTAGCTGATGTACTTTGTACAAGTACAATATTAGCTGATGTACAAGTATAATATTAGCTGATGTACAAGTACAATATTAGCTGATGTACAAGTATAATATTAGCTGATGTACAAGTATAATATTAGCTGATGTACAAGTATAATATTAGCTGATGTACAAGTATAATATTAGCTGATGTACAAGTATAATATTAGCTGATGTACAAGTATAATATTAGCTGATGTACAAGTATAATATTAGCTGATGTACAAGTACAATATTAGCTGATGTACAAGTATAATATTAGCTGATGTACAAGTACAATATTAGCTGATGTACAAGTATAATATTAGCTGATGTACAAGTACAATATTAGCTGATGTACAAGTATAATATTAGCTGATGTACAAGTACAATATTAGCTGATGTACAAGTATAATATTAGCTGATGTACAAGTATAATATTAGCTGATGTACAAGTATAACATTAGCTGATGTACAAGTACAATGTTAGCTGATGTACAAGTATAATATTAGCTGATGTACAAGTATAATATTAGCTGATGTACAAGTATAATATTAGCTGATGTACAAGTACAATATTAGCTGATGTACTTTGTACAAGTACAATATTAGCTGATGTACAAGTACAATATTAGCTGATGTACTTTGTACAAGTACATTATTAGCTGATGTACTTTGTACAAGTACAATATTAGCTGATGTACAAGTAGAATTTTAGCTGATGTACAAGTATAATATTAGCTGATGTACTTTGTACAAGTACAATATTAGCTGATGTACTTTGTACAAGTACAATATTAGCTGATGTACAAGTATAATATTAGCTGATGTACAAGTATAATATTAGCTGATGTACAAGTACAATATTAGCTGATGTACTTTATACAAGTACATTATTAGCTGATGTACTTTGTACAAGTACAATATTAGCTGATGTACAAGTATAATATTAGCTGATGTACAAGTACAATATTAGCTGATGTACAAGTATAATATTAGCTGATGTACAAGTATAATATTAGCTGATGTACAAGTATAATATTAGCTGATGTACAAGTACAATATTAGCTGATGTACAAGTATAATATTAGCTGATGTACAAGTATAATATTAGCTGATGTACAAGTATAATATTAGCTGATGTACAAGTATAATATTAGCTGATGTACTTTGTACAAGTACAATATTAGCTGATGTACAAGTATAATATTAGCTGATGTACAAGTATAATATTAGCTGATGTACAAGTATAATATTAGCTGATGTACAAGTATAATATTAGCTGATGTACAAGTACAATATTAGCTGATGTACAAGTATAATATTAGCTGATGTACAAGTATAATATTAGCTGATGTACAAGTATAATATTAGCTGATGTACAAGTACAATATTAGCTGATGTACAAGTATAATATTAGCTGATGTACAACTATAACATTAGCTGATGTACTTTGTACAACTACAATATTAGCTGATGTACTTTGTACAAGTACAATATTAGCTGATGTACAAGTATAATATTAGCTGATGTACAAGTACAATATTAGCTGATCTACAAGTATAATATTAGCTGATGTACAAGTATAATATTAGCTGATGTACAAGTATAATATTAGCTGATGTACAAGTACAATATTAGCTGATGTACTTTGTACAAGTACATTATTAGCTGATGTACTTTGTACAAGTACAATATTAGCTGATGTACAAGTATAATATTAGCTGATGTACAAGTACAATATTAGCTGATGTACAAGTATAATATTAGCTGATGTACAAGTATAATATTAGCTGATGTACAAGTATAATATTAGCTGATGTACAAGTATAATATTAGCTGATGTACAAGTATAATATTAGCTGATGTACTTTCAAGTACAATATTAGCTGATGTACAAGTATAATATTAGCTGATGTACAAGTATAATATTAGCTGATGTACAAGTACAATATTAGCTGATGTACTTTGTACAAGTACATTATTAGCTGATGTACTTTGTACAAGTACAATATTAGCTGATGTACAAGTATAATATTAGCTGATGTACAAGTACAATATTAGCTGATGTACAAGTATAATATTAGCTGATGTACAAGTATAATATTAGCTGATGTACAAGTATAATATTAGCTGATGTACAAGTATAATATTAGCTGATGTACAAGTATAATATTAGCTGATGTACAAGTATAATATTAGCTGATGTACAAGTATAATATTAGCTGATGTACAAGTATAATATTAGCTGATGTACAAGTATAATATTAGCTGATGTACAAGTATAATATTAGCTGATGTACAAGTATAATATTAGCTGATGTACAAGTATAATATTAGCTGATGTACAAGTATAATATTAGCTGATGTACAAGTACAATATTAGCTGATGTACAAGTATAATATTAGCTGATGTACAAGTATAATATTAGCTGATGTACAAGTATAATATTAGCTGATGTACAAGTACAATATTAGCTGATGTACAAGTATAATATTAGCTGATGTACAAGTATAATATTAGCTGATGTACAAGTATAATATTAGCTGATGTACAAGTATAATATTAGCTGATGTACTTTGTACAAGTACAATATTAGCTGATGTACAAGTACAATATTAGCTGATGTACTTTGAACAAGTACATTATTAGCTGATGTACTTTGTACAAGTACAATATTAGCTGATGTACAAGTATAATATTAGCTGATGTACAAGTACAATATTAGCTGATGTACAAGTATAATATTAGCTGATGTACAAGTATAATATTAGCTGATGTACAAGTATAATATTAGCTGATGTACAAGTATAATATTAGCTGATGTACAAGTATAATATTAGCTGATGTACAAGTATAATATTAGCTGATGTACAAGTATAATATTAGCTGATGTACAAGTACAATATTAGCTGATGTACAAGTATAATATTAGCTGATGTACAAGTACAATATTAGCTGATGTACAAGTATAATATTAGCTGATGTACAAGTATAATATTAGCTGATGTACAAGTATAATATTAGCTGATGTACAAGTACAATATTAGCTGATGTACTTTGTACAAGTACAATATTAGCTGATGTACAAGTACAATATTAGCTGATGTACTTACAAGTACAATATTAGCTGATGTACTTGTACAAGTACAATATTAGCTGATGTACAAGTATAATATTAGCTGATGTACAAGTACAATATTAGCTGATGTACAAGTATAATATTAGCTGATGTACAAGTATAATATTAGCTGATGTACAAGTATAATATTAGCTGATGTACAAGTATAATATTAGCTGATGTACAAGTACAATATTAGCTGATGTACAAGTATAATATTAGCTGATGTACAAGTATAATATTAGCTGATGTACAAGTACAATATTAGCTGATGTACAAGTATAATATTAGCTGATGTACAAGTATAATATTAGCTGATGTACAAGTACAATATTAGCTGATGTACTTTGTACAAGTACAATATTAGCTGATGTACAAGTATAATATTAGCTGATGTACAAGTATAATATTAGCTGATGTACTTTGTACAAGTACAATATTAGCTGATGTACAAGTATAATATTAGCTGATGTACAAGTATAATATTAGCTGATGTACTTTGTACAAGTACAATATTAGCTGATGGGGGCGGCCGTGGCGTAGTGGTAATGGCAGTCATCCCCCGATCGGAAGGTTGGCGGTTCGAATCCCGGTTCCCCACACCATGTGTCGTTGTGTCCTTGGGCAAGACACTTAACCCCGAGTTGCTCCCGGTAGGACTGGAAAGCACCTTGCATGGTAGTCTGCCGCTACCGGTGAATGAATGTGTGTAGCATTCAATGTGAGTAGCACTTTGAGATTTTCACTAATGAAAAGTGCGTTATAAATTGAATTCATTATTATTATTATTATTATGTACAAGTATAATATTAGCTGATGTTCTCTGTACAAGTACAATATTAGCTGATGTACAAGTATAATATTAGCTGATGTACTTTGTACAAGTACAATATTAGCTGATGTACAAGTATAATATTAGCTGATGTACTTTGTACAAGTACAATATTAGCTGATGTACTTTGTACAAGTACAAAATTAGCTGATGTACAAACCAGATTCCAAAAAAGTTGGGACACTAAACAAATTGCGAATAAAAACTTAATGCAATGATGTGGAGGTGCCAGCATCTAATATTTTATTCAGAATAGAACACAAATCACAGATCAAAAGTTTAAACTGAGAGAATGTATCATTTTAAGGGAAAAATGTGTTGTTTCAAAATTTCATGGTGTCAACAAATCCCAAAAAGTTGGGACAAGTCCATTTTTACCACTGTGTGTCATCCCCCCTTCTTCTTACAACACTCAACAGACGTCTGGGGACAGAGGAGACCAGTTTCTCAAGTTTAGAAATAGGAATGCTCTCCCATTCATGTCTAATACAGGCCTCTAACTGTTCAATCGTCTTGGGCCTTCTTTGTTGCACCTTCCTCTTTATGATGCACCAAATGTTCTCTATAGGTGAAAGATCTGGACTGCAGGCTGGACATTTCAGTACCGGATCCTTCTCCTACGTAGCCATGATGTTGTGATTGCTGCAGAATGTGGTCTGGCATTATCTTGTTGAAAAATGCAGGGTCTTCCCTGAAAGAGATGACGTCTAGATGGAGCATATGTTGTTCTAGAACCTGAACATAGTTCTCTGCATTAATGGTGCCTTTCCAGACATGCAAGCTGCCCATGCCACAAGCGCTCATGCAACCCCATACCATCAGTGATGCAGGCTTCTGAACGGAGCGTTGATAACAACTTGGGCTATCCTTGTCCTCTCTGGTCCGGATGACATGGCGTCCCAGTGTTCCATAAAGAACTTCAAATCGTGACTCATCTGACCACAGAACAGTCTTCCATTTTGCCACACTCCATTTTAAATGACCCCTGGCCCAGTGCAAACGTCTGAGCTTGTGGAGCTTGCTTAGAAATGGCTTCCTCTTTGCACTGTAGAGTTTCAGCTGGCAACGCGGATGGCACGGTGGATTGTGTTCACTGACAATGCTTTCTGGAAGTATTCCTGAGCCCATTCTGTTATTTCCTTGACAGTGGCATTCCTGTTTGAGGTGCAGTGACGTTTAAGGGCCCGGAGATCACGAGCATCCAGTAGAGTTTTATGGCCTTGACCCTTACGCACAGCGATTGTTCCAGATTCTCTGAATCTTTTGATGATGTTATGCACGGTTGATGATGATAACTTAAAAGTCTTTGCTATTTTACGCTGGGTAACACCATTCTGGTATTGCTGCACTATCTTTCTGCGCAACAATGGTGGAATTGGTGATCCTCTTACCATCTTGGCTTCTGAGAGACACTAGCTGTGTTTCCATCCATTTTCATTTCGAATTTTGAGCTACCTCGCAAATATGTAAATACAAATTAATGCAGATCAGAAGTGTTTCCATCTACTGGCTTGAAGCGCTTCTTCCAAGCCGCGCACAGCGTCATTACGTCAGACGTCAGCGTCATTACGTCAGACGTCAGCGTCATTACGTCAGACGTCAGCACTGCGCATGTCTACAGTAAACAGGAAGTAGCGGTTGTAAACAGAACCCGGCCACACATCTCATCAAAATGGAGAGAATATTTCAGGTACGTGTTGCTATCGGGCGAGTTGTATTTATTCTGTCATGCCAACTAGTTTTAGCGATGTTACATGTTGTCCGGAGCGGAAACAGCTGATCAGTCACGTGACGTGAATGTTCGCTACGGCAGCACGAGTCGGCAAATGTGTTTCCATCTGTCGTTTTGCGCATCTGCTCATTTTCGAAGATCCCAAAAACCACCTCAAGCGAGCGTATAAACTTTTTGGCGAACTTGAGAAAGTAAATACGGATTTTGCCGTTTCCATTAAGCTTTTCTGCTGCGATACTTCAAAATGCGCACCTCCTTGATGGAAACACGGCTACTGACACTCTGAGAAGCTCTTTTTATACCCAGTCATGTTGTCAATTTGTCCTTTGTTTGCTGTGCCCTACTGGTCTCTTTCTCTTTTTTCCCACCCCCCACCCCCTCCCAGTGGGTGGCGCTCTCCTTGGGATTTCAGGAGCCATACCTTGAAGGCGGGGTCTCTGTAGGGTTTCTGGGTCTGGTCCTACATGTTGTCACTCCCTCATGTTTACCAGTCCCTGCTCAGCATCCATTCTCCTGTCACCCAACACTGTCTCACCTGTGTGTAATCCTAATCACCTGTATATATTCAGCCCCTTGGTGTCTAGTGTTTGTCTCCAGATTGTCTTTGTCCTGTCAAGGCTTCATGGTCTGTCCTCCCTCTGTGTCTCGTTCGCTCTAAAACAAGTTTGCTGCATCGACAGTCTTTTGTTTTGTTCCTTTTATAAATAAATAAGTTACTTACTTTTACTGGAGCCTCCTTCGTCTTCCTGCACTCTGGGTTTAACACAACGCAGAGAGCTGACCATGACAAGGCAGACCTGCTGGAGCAACAGGGTTAAAGAGCTCCCCATTGCACCTGGAGCAGGTAGTCTGCACATTGAGGAAGTTAATTCTTCACACCTGTTCCCCCTTCGTTTGGAATAGGTGGTCTGCACCTTGTGGAAGTAATTCTTCACCGCTGTTCCCACTGCTTTTGGAGTAAGTTATCTGTACATTGTGAAAGTTCATTCTGTGCCTCTGGCCCACTGCATCTTGAGGAGGCCATCTGCATCTTAGCTCTCATCCTTTGTTTTGCCCTTGTGGTTAAAAGGCAGCAGAAACCTTGGAGAACGCAGTCTCCTCTGAGGGGCCTAAAAAGAACTCACTCTTTGTTCTTTTGGAACTACGCCACCAGGTGGAACGGGGAAAAGACGGACGATCTCCCACCTGGTTATAATTAACATCCAAGCATCAAAAGTGGTCCATGGAGCAGAGGCCTTTCGACGTGACAAGAGCCACCTTTGATACCAGCTTCTGAAGGTGTTACACATGTTGTTTTGTTGTATCTTCTTGCAGCAAACCCGAGGAAACACAAATAGAGCCAGTTAAAAGTTAAATATATTCAATTGGAAGAATTAATTAGTCAAAATTTCACTCATTCACTTAAAACACTCAAAATATTCTAAAATTCTTAGAGGTATTCCAATCAGATCTGAAAAGGAGCATAATCTTTTTACTAGTCTTAGAAATTGGGAGTTACCGGTAAGTGTTTAAAAAAGGTAGGCTACTAAAAGTGTTTGAAGAGTTTTTACAACCATTTCAGTATCCTACAGTGTTTTTGGTTTTTACAGGTTTTGAAAAAAAAAAAAAAAAGGAAGAGACTTCCAGCGTGTTCCAGTTGTTAATTGTGTAAAAAAAAAAAAGAGAGAGAGACTTCCTGTGTGTTCCAGTGTTTAATTGTGGAAAAAATATGCAATGTTTTAAGTGTTTGAACTTTCAGCATCTTTCCTAATTGTGAGTAACTTTTCAGGTCATATTGCTATTTTTGACAAGTTTCAACTGCTTTTAAGGTTTAATTCTATGTTTTACCAGTTGGGTTGATTTTTGAGGTTTCTTGCTTCTCAGGTTGAAGGTTCATCATGGTTCTCGTTCAGAGAAATACACTGACAGTAGGTGGTGTGGTGTCAGTGCTGCTCACTACACTCATTTTTCTGTTGGAATATTACTGTGTCATTCCAGCAGTGGTGTCAAAAGTATTCACATTCATTACTCAAGTAGAAGTATAGATACTGGGATTTAAAATTACTTCTGTAGAAGTAGAAGTATCAACTCTAGCTTTTTACTCAAGTAAAAGTAAAAAAGTACTGGTTTCAAAACTACTTAAAAGTATAAAAGTAAAAGTAGCGTAAGAAAAAGCAACAACAAAGACAAATGCTTAGGCTGCACCACACATACTATTGTATACAACCCCACCTCCCCCACAAAAATCATTTTTTTAGACTAGATTATATTATATTGTTAATGTTGAAAAACTAGGGGTGCACTAAGCTACCTGTCTTAACTGCATATATGCCCATTGAAAATAGGGTTGCCAACTCCTTGATAAATAAATAAGGGACACCTCTCGGCAGGGCTGGTCACCCCATTTAACCCCCCCCACACACACACACACACAAAACCCTGCCTGCCCCTCCTCACTTTGAAATCAACCTGAATTCATTTGGATACGTGTTTTTGAATTATAAAAATATGTATAAACAAATTATTACACAATTAACCATTTATTTTTAGTGCAAATAGAATTGCCAGAAACAAACATATCTTTTGAAAATTATGTATCTTTCTTAAACAGACCTCTGTCCTGCTTAATAACTTAAAACAGTATTAAATAACAAAAAATCAATACGAACATTCTGTAATAGTGCATTTAGTGCAACGTGCAAATAAAGTTTGTAGTAAATCTGTAAACATAAACACATTGTGCCTCAAAGGCCATGGCTTTCCACTTGTAGTAAAAATAAAAAACTTGTAAACTAAACAGTGGAACGTTACATTATGGAGTCAACCTATTTTTTCCATTTGTTTTTCTGCTGAGATCGTGCTGCAGCAAGGAGTGCTCTGTTTTTCAGTGCCAAAGAGTAAAACTCTGAGCAAGACCAGAAAGTTCATTCTCAATAGTCTAAACTTCCTGTCTCCGCCTTACATTTGCCCTTGCTGAGCAAGACATTTCATAATTTAGACTGACAATGAGCTCACTTCTAATTAGTTCAGTAGAACATTTGTTTCGCACATCAGTCCACTTACTTTTCATGAAAGAGAAAATCCTTTCCACAAACCCAGTGGAAGATGGGATGCTGAGGACAAAGGATACAACAGCTGGATGTTGGGGAGGTCAGCTGCCTGAAGAACTTGCATCCACTTCTCTGCTGTTCCCTGGGACTGCCACCTTTCTTTCTCCTGAGGTGAGGTGGTGAGGTGGTCTATCAGGCTGTTTGCAGTCACACATTCCTCATACAGCTCATCCATAGACATGTTCAGCCTGCCAAAAGGTGTTAAAGTTCATTAGTGATACATAGCCTAGGTTATGTAGTGATAAATAAATGGAAAAACGTGTATTGTTTATATTTATAATTTAGCATTGTATTTAAACTACATTTTGAAATGTATTTATTAATTTACCTATATGAACTGTGTTTTTTTAAAGATGGACAAGGTTGTATGTTTGCATAGTGTAAAGTAAATTCACAATTATGTATTTATTTGTACGTGTCAATTGTACACTTTTGTTTATAACTATCAATAATTAAACATGGTTCACCACTACACTGGAAATTATTGAATTTTTACCTGCCAACCAGGTGAAGACTTTCAGTGATCTTCTCCACTTCCTCAAAGGATATTTTTCCAGATGCCAGAGAGAGGGGCTGAAGGTGAAAGAGCCAGTTTTCCTCTGAGAAGTCAAACCACTTCTGGACAGAACTGATGGCAGTTTTTTTTTTTTACATACCATATCTGCCTCTGGTGTTGCCCGGTGCAGAACAAATTGGTCAAGGGTTCTCCTGGTTTTGTTGTCTTTCACGTTTATATTTATTATACAACATTAGTATGTTACTAGGTCACTAGAAGTCAGTAATCAACTGATAAAAAAAACAAAAACTTTCAGCTTACCTCAATAATTTAGAGTCAGAGTCAGAGAGAATTTATTGTCATTTGCACCGCATGTAGTACATGTGTTGAAAACGAGATTATGTACACAGGGTCCCAGTTACATCCAACAACAAATGCAAGAGAAATACAATAATAACATCTAGGATTAACTAAGAGAGACATCACATCAGCTAGTAATACACTAAGCCCTAATGTAGTAGAAAAACATCATTATAAACAGCAGCACGAACATGAGCAGATGGTCACAGATGAACGCAGCAACAAGAAACAGATGGTCACAGATGAACGCAGCAACAAGAAACAGATCAGTACAGTATCAGTATGATGTGACATTTTGCAGTGTTTATTCTTATTATTTATTTATTCATGAGTCTGACAGCCTCAGGGTAGAAGCTGTTTCTCAGTCTAGTGGTTCTACATTTGATGCTCCTCAACCTCCGTCCCGAAGGGAGTGGTGCAAAGAGTGAGTGTGCTGGGTGAGTGAGGTCTTTCATGATGCAGGTGGCTCTTTTTCTGCATCTGGAGGTGTAAATGTCTGTGATGGTGGGGAGACTGACTCCCACAGACTTCTGTGCAGCCTTCACCACTCTCTGCAGAGCTTTTCTCTCTGCAACTGTGCAGCCTCCATGCCACACGTTGATGCTGGAGCACAGGACGCTCTCCACTGCACACCTGTAGAACGAGGTGAGGACTGGGCTTCTCAGACCGGCTCGTCTCAGCCGTCTGAGGAAGTAGAGTCTCTGATGACCTTTCTTGATCAGGCTGGTGGTGTTATTGCTCCAGCTGAGGTTATCATTCAAGTGTACACCCAGGTATTTGTAGCTGGAGACCACCTCCACCGCAGATCCACCTATATACAGTGGGGTGTGGGTGTGTTTGTTCCTTCTGAAGTCCACAATCATCTCCTTCGTCTTCTTCACATTCATGTGAAGGTTGTTCTCTTTGCACCAGCTCTCCAGATGTTCCACCTCCTGTCTGTAGCTGGATTCATCATTATCTGTGATGCATCCCACCACAGCTGTATCATCTGCAAACTTAACAATATGACAGCCTGGATGTGTGGCTATACAATCATATGTGAGCAGAGTGAACAGAAGAGGGCTCAGCACACATCCCTGAGGAGAGCCAGTGCTGAGGGTGATGGTGGAGGAGGAGAAGTTGTGGATCTTCACGGACTGTGGTCTGTCTGTTAAGAAGTCTAAGACCCAGTTACAAATAGAGGGGCTTAGTCCAAGTGTGGATAGTTTGTCTATCAGAGTTTGGGGGATCATGGTGTTGAAGGCAGATGTGAAGTCCACAAAGAGCAGACGCACGTATGAGTCCTTCTGATCCAGGTGGGTGAGAGCAGTGTGGACCACGGAGGAGATGGCGTCCTCTGTTGATCGGTTCTCACGGTATGCATATTGATGAGGGTCCTCGTTGATGTTGACGGCTGTCTTGATGTGGGACATGACCAGTTTCTCAAAACATTTAGCGACTATCGGGGTGAGAGCCACCGGTCTGTAGTCATTCAGACCAGTCACTGTGGAGCTTTTTGGGACTGGGATGATGGTGGCGGTCTTCAGGCAGGTGGGAACTGACTCCAGTGCAAGTGAGGTGGTGAAGATGTCAGCCAGCACCTCACAGAGCTGGTCCGCACATTCCTTCAGAACTTTCCCTGGGATGTTGTCTGGACCCGTAGCTTTATGAGGGTTGATCCTTCTGAGACTGCCTCTCACTTCTGCTGCGGTCACTTTGAGGTGCTCCTCGTCTGGTGATGAGGTGAGTCTGGTGCTAGTTGGTCTGTTTGGATCATCAAAACGTGCATAAAACTTATTGAGGGCATCAGGCAGGGATGGGTCCCTGGGGCATTGTTTGCTTTTGCCCTTGTAGTCTGTTAAGCATTTGATGCCCTGCCACATGCTCCTTGGATCATGTGAGGTGAACTGTCCCTCGATCCTCTGTGCATACGCGGCTTTGGCCTTCTTTATGCCATCATCCAGTTCTCTCCTGCACTTTCTCAACTCCTCAGTATCTTTAGACTTGAATGCAGTGTCCCTGGCTGCCAGCAGGGTGCGGACATCCTTATTTAGCCAGGGTTTTTGATTGGGGTAAAATTTAACACACTTTCTTATGGATACATTTTCAGCACATGTACTGATGTAACCCAGGACAGAGGAAGCATAAAGCTCCAGGTCAATTGAATTTCCATTCGTAGCTGCCTCTTTGAAGACAGACCAGTTTGTGTTTTCAAAGCAGTCTCTTAGCATGGGGGAACTATCTTGGCGCCACGATGTGATCACTCTTTGTTCTGGCATCGAACGTCGGAGTGGGGGGAGCTGTCTAGGGACCAATAGCAGGGAGCGATGGTCGGAAGCCCCGATCGGTGGGCGTGGCTTCGCCGTGTACGCCCCCTTCACATTCGTGTAGACCTGGTCTAATGTCTTATTTCCTCGTGTTTCTGTGAAAACGTGCTGATTGAAGGTTGGAAGGATGGCACGTAAATCCACGTGATTGAAGTCCCCGGAAACAATGAAAAACCCCTCAGGATATTTACACTGCAGCGAGGTGAGTAACTCATGAATTTCTTCCTGGGCGACTTTAGCATTAGCATCGGGGGCTATGTAAACATTGCTTATTATTATCGCTGAATAGTCGCGGGGAAGATAATGTGGGCGACATCTTATTGTTAAAAGCTCCACAGCAGCTGAGCAGATCCTGCTGATAACGGCACAGTTCGTGCACCAGTCTTTGTTAACGTAAATGCAGACACCCCCACCTCGCGTTTTCCCCGTAGTCTCGATGCACCGGTCCGTTCTGAAAAATAGTTTATTATCCAACTCATAAACAGAGTCAGGAGTGTCTTCATTGATCCATGTTTCCGTGAGACAAAGCACCGAACATCTCCTCATCTCCTCCGACGTTGTTACTCTCAGACGAAGCAGGTCCATCTTGTTGTCGAGCGAACGCACGTTAGACAGAAATAAAGCCGGCATCGGGGGTTTACCGGTTTTAGCGTCTGCTCGTAGTCTCGTCATGATTCCTGCTCGACAGCCACGCTTTTTCCCTCGAGAGCATCGCTTTCTCTTCTTTCCTCCGCGCATCTGCTTCCAGAAAGATGATCTAAGCAGATCCAATCTTCCGAGTTCTGATTTGAGTTCGTTGCTGATTTCAGCTGTGCCTTGTGGTAAATCCGCTCCAATTCTCAACAGCTCAGTTCGGCTATAATTCACCCGCAAAAAACGCGCAGACGAACGCGCATTTAGGCATGTAACGAGATCTCGTTGTACGAGATCTCGCGATATTAAACTCCCGCGATATCTCTCGTTGAGAGGTAACGTTGTCTCGCGAGACGCTAATGCTAGCGCTAGCAGAGCCCCTAGCAAGTCAGCGTCACGGACAGCATGGCTTCGCCGGATGAAGTTGCTATAGAAGACGCCCCAACTACTGATGGAGGGTCCCGGTGCCGCAGACGCCTCTACATTGATGGAGGGTCCCGGCGCTGCCGACGCTGCCCCGGATGTAAAGACACACGCGTAAACACCGGTGTGACCGGTGTTGCCAGATAGAGTCCCACCCACCCAAAGCACTCTTTACCCGCAAAAGTCAGAAGGAAAATCGCGGTGAACCGCCCAATCTGGCAACACTGGTGAGTGACGACGGCTGCTGATGCGGATATTTATGTTCAATTTTTGGAAAGTCCTGCGTGAATATCTATATTCTACAAAAAAAAACGGCAAAATGAAAGAAAAGTAACGAGGCTATTTTTAAAAAGTAAGGAGTAGAAAGTACCAGTAATTGCGTGAAAATGTAAGAAGTAGAAGTATAAAGTAGGCTGAAAAATAATTACTTTACTAAAGTATAGATAACTAAAATTTGTACTTAAGTAAATACTTCGTTACTTGACACCTCTGCATTCCAGGTCACTCTAGATGTTGTCAACAACAACCAAGGGTCAAACGCAGTGACCCCAAGCTCAGGGCGTGGTCTCAGGTTCATGACATAGATGAGCTGACGTTGAATTAGTCTCATAGGTTTCAGATGAACAGCTGGTACCGTTATGCACAGTTTCTGGCCAGAGGTCGGCACGGTTCTGAGTGCTACGTCTGTACTAAACTTCCTGTCTCCGCCTTACATTTGCCCTTGCGTGTTAAGTCCATGGAACGTAGGATGTCCTTCTATTTGCTGCAATACAGTTCAAAAGGTTATGTAAAAGATCCCCATCGTTGTAGAACTAGAAAATATTCCTTGCATCAACCCACAGAGATTGTAGTGTTAAGTCAATATGTTGAATGGCCAAATGAAGAGTAATTTCCTATTTGTGTCTACCGCCACCAGCTGGACACTTCTCAGATTGCAGTATGTTTATGTTTATTAAATTTGTTCATTTTTTTTTACAACAGAAACAATACAAGACAATCTCATAAATGATAGTGTACAAAATGTAAAAAAATGAAAGGTAGCAGAAAGAAGAATAAATCTTATTATATCTGCCCCTTACTTCCAACAATCAGATTAAACAACAATAATCAACCATGTAAACAATAATAATCTTCAACCAACTTTTTCCAACAATCAGATTAAACAATAATAATCTTCAACCAACAGTACAAAATGACTAACTCTTTCTAATTTTCTAACTAATACAATACACATTACGCTATTTCATATATTTTTTTTAACACATTTGTTTTGATCATTTTCTTAAATGTAAACATTGACTTGGCATTTTTAACTACATTCTCCAAGCCATTCCATAATCTAATTCCCTGGATTGAGGTAGAACGTCCCTTCAAACTAGTTCTGAATTGTGGTTTTACAAACATCTCTGTCCCCTTAAGATTATAACAACTTTGTCTTTTAACAAAATGCATTTGGATATTTAAAGGTAATGCATTATTTTGAGCTCTATACATAACTGATAAAATATTATAATCTACCAAATCACAGTAGGTTCACTACCTCCACATACATGTCAGGACGTGTACCATCTGAAAAATCATCACATTGGGATTCCTGGCGGTAATGGTACTTATCCTGTAGAAAATCTGGCCTGGTTGTGTGGGCATGCTGTCCTTCTAACTTTACCATCAAACTGGACAGGATTGGGCACTCCTATGGCCGTCACAGACGATTCTTTCATGGCGTCTATCAGTAATGGGTCTCATTATGTCAGACATAAGAGGACAATTGACATTCAACTGCATGACTCTCTTTGGGGCTCTGCACTGGACAACTGGGCAGAAGATCATGCTTTCCCTCTTTCCGTGGTCTGGGGTGGGCAAACTTCTTCGCGTTGAGATGTCGCGGGATTGCATTCAGCTTGCCTGAGCATCTCAACTTTTTTAGAAATACGTTAACACCAATAACACACATCTAGTTTTATTCATTCATTCATTCAACCTTTATTTAAACAGATAAGTCACATTGAGCCTCGAAGACTCATTTAAAAGTGAGATCTGTTGGACAGATAATAAAAGTGGTGAAAAATGACACATAAGGTTGGAGACAAAAAAAATTCTAACACATTTTTGACCTCTGTTTGAAGGTCAAAAATGCGGTAATGAAAAAAATCTCGCACACAAGCACATAATGACGCCGACATTACGCAGAGGACGGGGAAGGGGACTCAAAGGCGGTGAGCATGCCAGCCCGTAGAGGCACTGCAGAGTTCAGATAGAATCACTCAGTTCATATACAGTAGTTCCCTCTGGAGATCTGTGCACACTCATGGGGGGGGGAGCTGCCGAGGACGGCCAGAGGCGAATCCAGAGTCCTGAAATGATGACAGAATGTTTATTCAGCTGGGCTCCTCTGAAAAGTCCGTGGAATTCCTCAGCAGAAGGGTTGGGAGGGGTGAGAGCGTCAGGTTTACAAAACTTCTGCAAGCATGTTGAGATAAGACGGGCTTTCAAGGCCAGTCAGTGAGCCAAATTTCAGATAAACACGATTGTTTTGGGAACAGGCAGAACGTTAATGACGTCTACCTTCAGTCTGTGTTGGTCCACTCGCTTCCGAAATGTCCAAATTAAAATGACCATAGCAATGGTAGCACTTTGAGATTTTCATTAATGAAAAGTGCGTTATAAATTGAATTCATTATTATTATTATTATTATTAATGGAACGTGCCTGAGAAAATCCCAGAGATCTAATCAATTCAGCCAAAAGTCTGGATTCTCGAGACATGAACCAAGCTATCATGTAAGGCAAGCAGCCTGACCAGGTCCAGATTAGCTGCCTATGTCTTCCTTGTGTGTTGATAGACCAGGAACTAGCCAAATCCAAAAAGCAGGAACCAGTTGTCATAAATCCAATTAAATATGTGTCCTTAATATCCACAGATGTCAGCAGAGATAGACACGTCATCAAGTCTTCCAAGTCAATGAGATATCCAGCTGTGTGCATGCACACAGGGCAAATCGGCTCGCCTACAGCCTGTCTTCCTTTTGAAGAAATGTTATCAGTTGTGTTGAGGGACCAACTGACCAAAATGAAGTCCATAGTTATGATTCAGAAGATTTTGTAGAAGTGAGGCTCTCAGACAGTTTCACAGACAAGACAAATATATGTATAACCTACATTGATTAATAAAAGTAAAAAATAAAAAAATCTTCTCTTGGCCCGAGTGGAAGAACTCCCCGGTGGGTGACATAGAGTCCTCTATTTTTATGGTGTATGTGCCTGACTAGTGTTTACTTGTAATTACTGCCATTAGTATGTGTGAGACACACAGTATGAAGAAGAAAGAGGCAGGAGGAGTGTGTCATTGATTACTCATTCAACCTTATTTGTAGCTAGCCCTTCATTCATTATTATAGGAAGCTTGTATGTCAGTAAACTGGCCATTACTTGGTCTAATGATATTCCAGCAGAAGGATGGACATCAGAGATTGAAGTCAGTGTATGCCGCAAACAAACTGCATATTAAGTTGAATTTCTTTTTATGAAAGTGGGAGCAAAAAACTATTTAGCTAGTCTCCAAAACAGATGACTTGATTGCTACTTTACATACAGAAGTACATGCATTAAAATTAATTTATGCTAAACAGATGAAAAAATGCATTTGAGACAATTCTTTGTGAGAGCAGGTATTATTATAACTTGGGCTATTTCTATTTACATACTGTACTGTACTGTATTGTACAGTATTTTGTATGGACTGCAAGTAAAAGCACTGAACACTCCAAAGGATATATTAAAAAGTCAATACACAAATTAAACAGCACAACTATTTTAAACAATCCTAAACCTGGAACACATAGGAGCTCAGCTGATTGTTTTATGATTAATGTAATGCATGCACTTAAATGAAAACAAATGAGCAAGAACACATTCTTGTAAAACGTCCTAGAAAATGTGAATAATAATAATTCTGATTTAATTTATTGTGGTAGTAAGGGCTGTTATTGCCATTTGAAAAGTATATTTGAAAAATGCAAAGCAATAAATTACAGGTTCATAATAATGGTGACATGGCAAAGCAAAGGTTAGAGCTGTTTCTTGTGTAAATCTGGGCTGCAGCCTTTCTGTGCATGTGGTTAGCACCCAAAGACCAAAACACGTTTGGTTAACTGACACATCTAAATTTTCACTAGGTGTTTGGCTCTGTGATCGACTGGTAACCTGTCTGGTGTGTACCCTGCTTCTCACCCAATGACCACTGAAGCTATCGCCATTCCCCTGCAACCCTACATGGAGAAGCAGGTAAAGAAAATGGACTCATAATAAATGTCCACTCACAATCAAATAAATCAACATAGAATTTTAAATTTTATGGGTCATGGGTTAAATATTTT
>JBBPBX010000230.1:58954-73365 GCA_038048925.1 Garcialebias charrua
GCCCCACAAACATACAAATAAAAAATAGAGATGGCGATAATCTCTTTTTAACTAATCTATAACTCGTGACAATCTTGATTTTACTCCTGATTACTGTCATACTTTTTACTTTCCTACTACTGGGGCAGCTGTGGCTGAATGGCTAGAGCAGTCGTCCTCCAATGCAAGTTTGGGGTTTGAATCCACCAGCAGTTACATGCTGAAGTGACCCTGGGCAAGACACTGAACCTCTCATAGCCTCTGACGTGTGTCCCATCAGTGTATGAATGTGATCTAAATCACTGATTAGTCTCTTCAGAATGATTTGTTCAATTAGCTTTGTAGAGATCTAGAAGAGTGCTGTATGAATGGGTAAATGAGGGCACAGATTGTAGTGTAAAGTGCTTTGAGTATCTTGAAATAAGATAGAAAGGCGCAATATAAGTACAGGTCAATTTACTGCCTTGATTGATCTGGTGTAGGATGTGTAAAGAAACTGAAAGTAGCTTGAAAAGACCGTCTGGGTTATCAACATTAAAAAAAAAAAAAAACAGATTTGAAACTTGGTGTCTAAATTAGTTAAATTTAACAAAACACATTTTACTTTTCTGCTTTGATAAAACTTTATACATATCAGTGACATACCAATTTTCCGAGTCACTGAATTTTTATTTTTTTTCATTATTTGTAAGCTATAATCATCAACAAAATTACAAGAAATAACGTCTTGAAATATGTAATTCTATGTGTAATGGATATATATAATATGTGTGTTTCACTTTCTAAAGTGAATAACAAATGATACAGAACTTAAAAAAAGAAAATCTAACTTTTTGGGATGCACCTGTACAGCTAATCTAAAATTCAGAGACAACGACAGAGCAGATAATTTGTAAACATTTTGTACCAGCAAAAGTACATGTAAAATTAACAAAAGTAAGTGTTAATGAGTTACCGTACTAATTTTTTTGTATGCTCTTCAGATATAATAAAACATTCCGTTTTTCTCATGCAAACAAAAAAAAATACTTAGAAACAGTTTGTTTTGAATGGACTAAACAAGAAGCAAATAAAATAAACCAGATCACTCACAATGAGGGGCATATTAATGAGAAATTTGGAAAACCAACCATAACAAAACATTTTAAGACAAAAACGCACAAAATAATTAACGAATTGTTTATTGAGAGTGATTTTTGAGAGATGGCTGATATTTCTTACTTTTAGAAGGAACACGTAAGTTGGACATGACAACCAACATGGAGTCTGCCTGGACCCTGAGGACGTAGCTTGTTATATTCTCATAGTCCAAGAGTTTAGCAGTGGAGATGACTCCTGTTCTGTTGTTCACTTTAAAATGACCTAAAATCAAGAAAGAAAGAAAAATAGAAATTGTCATAAAAAACATAAATGTGAAAAATAACCAAATAATGGTGGTTTTGGAATGTTGCATAATGCTCTGCTGTGTTTTAAAGTTTTATAGTATATAGCTTTTGAAGTACAAGGGTTGTTCATGTGCATAACAAATATGGTCTGACAGGTTCCCTTTGCTTCCGTTCTTTTCCTTAATTTATAAACACATTTTCTGCTTGAGGCTGAAAAGGCTCACATATTTCTACTACAGTATTCTTTTGTTGCCTGGGTGTAATTTTCTTCAGACTTTGCCGACAAGTGCAAACAAAGAAATCTACAGATTTGAGTATTGCTAACAGTGTCTCTACTGCTACACAAAAATAGAGAAAGCATTTAAAGAAGAAAAAAAAAGAAAAAAACTTCTGACTGTAAAGAGAAACAATCAATTTTCAAATAATGTATTTTGCACATTACAGAAACACAATTTTACAGTGAAATAGATTATTTGACTCAAACTTAGTAGTTCATTGTGTTAACAATAAAAACATGGTTTTATAATAGTTAAACATTTTCTTGTCATAAATTTAAAGTGATTTGTTTGGCTGAGTGTGTTGGGATAAAACATATTTTTGTACAATGATAATTAAACATTCACTTGGGGTTTGTTTACTGTGTGGTGTATGGTATGTAGCAGATACCTAGTTCATTTCCTGCAACAATAGAGTAAAAGATGGTCTGATTGATGGCAGCTGCTAGAATAGTTCCTACCGGAGTGCCAACTGGAACTAATTCCTTAACAGGAGCAAACCTGAAATGAAATAAATAAATAAATAAATCATGAGGCAAATATGTTTTTCAACATGGTGATAAAAACCCTGTACTACAAATACAAAATAAAGCAAGACAGAGATAAAGGTTGACATACATTGTGTGTATGTGTGTGAGCTTGGTAATGAAAATAAATAAACTGAAAATAGTAAACTTTGGATTTCTGCAGAAAATGTCCAGAAAACAAAACAATTATATAAAAAGTGTTGACCATTTATTCAAAGGAGAAAAACTAGATTGCATTGGCTGCTTGGATATGATTACTGTTGACCTGTATAGAACCTAACCTAGATGGGTTAAATGTTACTCTAGTATAATCCACTGTACCCATTGTCTGGCATGCATGACAATGCTCAACTTGCAGAAACAAGTACAGTGCTGGAAGGATCAACTGGACAACATTGGCATGTCAGCCAAAAATAGAAAATAAAAAAGTACATGGAATGTGGCCTGCAAACATACAATAATGTCACCATAAGCAAAGAACTACAAGCAAAGAAACCCTTACAAAGGGGACCTGTTTTAATGGGGATTAACTGTCAGCAGCAAAAGTGACCTCCTGCTTGACATGCAAGCATATCATAGAATGGATAAGGAAAAGGGAACATGGGGATTTTTACATTCTGTTCACTAACTACACTTTGCAGTTTTCCCAAGTGGAAGGGTGGCATTAACAATCATTTTAACAAGACTTACCTAATCTATGGAAATACAGTACTGACTTGGGCTTCCTTGTGCTTTTCAGCTTCTGGTTCCCTGGCTCACCTTCCTTGAGACCTGATTCCTTGGTGTTCTTCATGTCCATTCTCTGGATGACATTACTTCCGATACTTGTGTTCCTTGTCTAGGATCTTTAAAAAAACAACTTTTGAGTCTGTCCTGCCATTCTCCCGTCACCTATACTCACCTGCCTCCACTGTGGTTTAATGGCTGCTTCTGCAAATCTCCATATTACCTGTACCTCCAAGTCTGTGAAACACAAGCCATCCATCCATCCATCCATCCATCCATCCATCTTCTTCCGCTTATCCGGGGTCGGGTCGCGGGGGTAGCAGCCTAAGTAGGGAGGCCCAGACTTCCCTCTCCCCAGCCACTTGGAGCAGTTCCTCCGGGGGAATCCCAAGGCGTTCCCAGGCCAGCCGAGAAACATAGTCCCTCCAGCGCGTCCTGGGTCTTCCTCTGGGTCTCCTCCCGGTGGGACGTGCCCGGAACACCTCACCAGGGAGGCGTCCAGGAGGCATCCTAACCAGATGCCCGAGCCACCTCAACTGGCTCCTCTCGATGTGGAGAAGCAGCGGCTCTACTCCGAGTCCCTCCCGGATGACTGAAACACAAGCCAAAGTAAGAATATAACACCCTAACACATCTTCAATTCAAATACTTCTGTGGAACCAGATACTCACCTTTGTTGTTCCACAAATCTTCCCAGTGTTCCTGTGAACAGCATCACCTGTAAATAAAAGCACTTACTATTTTGTCCTGATGCATACTCAATAATCCAGATAGAACAATCTAACAAGGTTAAGTCAGGTCCTCTGGACAGATTCTTCTCTACTTAATATTTTACCTTCCTGAGTGGAGTCTCTTCAGTCTGGTTTGCTTACTCTGATTTTCCAAACCGAAATTATGTTAGAATGTTCCAGCCAGGGCATGTCCTCCCAGAGTAAAACAAATAATGAAAAGATTCACTGTTCCATCACTTTACAGAACAAACACATTGACCATAATGGATCTAACAAAAGTAGATCCTCACCCAACAAAGAACCGCCAAGGCCAACATGGAGGAACTGGGAAGTATGATGTTTACCACTGATAAAAAAAATTGCCGCCTTTTGGGTTATATTTGGCTCTGAAAACATAATCCAATAATCAATTGGATGGCGAAAGGTGTTTATAGATAGTAAACATATATGTGAGCAAGACCTGCTCTATCAGCCATAACACCTTCTAGGAAATGTAGTGATACAGCACCTCATGTCCGTTACTGGATTTAAACCTCTTCACATCTCTCTGAAACTCTGAGTGTTACACTTTTCTTGAGCTCTCAAGGAGACAAGTGGACACTATTTTTGTTACATTTATTTTGAATTAAGAGACACAAATCAATCAGAAAAGACTTCCTTTTAATTTGTGTTAATTCAGAATTGATCAACAGTATATTTTTGTCATTTAATGATGATCTGTTATTAACATGAGTGTTACTCTCATGCTGGGTTATTATGCAGTACGAGGATGCTTGAAAGTTATGGCACAGTTCAGGGTAAAACTTTTAACTTCCTTCTTTGCTTTGTCTGTGAATTAGCCATAATATTCTCTGTACTAACAAGCTCCATCTGGCCACTGTTCTAAACACAATATGTAAGTGTCCTTCAGAGTTTTCAAACTCTGGGAACTGCTAAGTAAATCCTTTAATTTTGTTAAAACAGCCAATAACCATTCAGGAAGTGGGCAGATTCCGCCCTCCATATAAAACTCTTACTTCCCGTTTTGGCTTCAGTGTGAAAAGGGAGAACTAAACTGAACAACTTGGTTCTTCTCTGGAAACTGGTTTGAACGTTATGGTCAAATGTCAATTAGACCTACGTTATCAGCCAGAGTTACAGCAGAGCATTGCTGTAACTCACTCATTTCTGTTTTGAAATAATTTGTTTTCTGAATGTTTTATTTTGAAACCCAGTCAGGACGTTGGCCTTGTTTCTTGCCGGGAGAGGCGAGTTTCACGTATCGTTGAATCAGCACACACGCGCTGAAGTTCAACTGGACGGCTACTGGACCAAACAATCCGTTAAGTGTCCAGCTACTTCTCAGCTCTTATCTCCAGAGACGTATCGTCACTAGGTAAAGAGTCGTTGATGTTTGCTGAGTGTGCGGGAAGCCCAGCTGTAACTCGTTTGGGGAAAAGTGTCACCCTGTTGCATTTCAAAATAATTAACTTCTGTTAAACTTAGCTTTCATTCCATTTCTTCCTCCTTATTCTTATTTTTCCTAAGCCAGTAAACTTTTAAGTAAATGGGCCAGCAGGAAGTTTAAACCTAACTTGTCTGTTTGTTTCAATTTGAATTATTGTCTACAGTAGTCATTAAATCAGAGCTAATCTCGATACAAATGTTTAATGTACTTTTATGATTTTCTCAATAAAAGATTCATCTTCTGGTGGATAAACATAAGTTGACGTCTCTCGTGAAATTACATTTTGTCTAGTCACGTTTAAAAAATTTAATCCGGAAAAAGGGTGAACTCGTGAATATTGATGATAAGTTTGTGCAGATAAAATCTGCTCGAATCTTTCATCTGGAATATTGAACTAATCAGCAAACTGACTAGTATTATATCCCTTACAATTGATGGCACCACACAATGTTTAATTACAATTGATGACTCGTATGTGTTTAATTACAATTACGTGTTTATTACAGAAATATACTAAGACCCCAAAGGTGGGCGCCAGACCGCTAGGGAGCGCTAAAGCGCTAATCCGCTTTTAGCGGACCTAAACAATTTGTTAGCTTTACAGCGGATTGACTAAATTTTATAATTCATAAGCGGATTTGCACTATTTTTATTTAAAATGCAGTACAGCTAATACCTAATTATCTATCAGTAAAAATGAAAAAAACTTATTTACGGGCTCTTCAATCAACCGGACGACTGCTGTCGGATGTGGTCCGTGACAAAAAAGCGTCCCCCTCAGTCTCTTGGCTAGAGAGTTAGCAGTTAGCAGCCAGTGTGTTACTCTGCAACCTTATTGCTTGTTTTCGAAGAGTCAGACGAAGAGTTTTTAACATGGAGGGTGAACTTATGGATGTTTCTCAGCGGCCTACGGGACGCGTCTGGATTTAAAAAAGTAGTTCGCCATTTTCCCTCTCTTCAAAATGGCGGTGGCCACAGAAGCTAAGGACTTTCCAAGAAAACACGGTAAAAACAATTATTTCTTTGCTGAGAAAAAATATATTTCATAGCTGACGTTATAGCACAAGTTCTTCTGAGCTTGAGAGTTTCACGAAATGGTCAAATCTGCTGGATTTAAAAAAGTAGTTCGCCATTAGCACTGTTCAAAATGGCGTCCGCTACAGCCACCACAGAAGTTAAGGACTTTCCAAGAAAACATGGTAAAAACAAATATTTCTTTGCTGAGAAAAAAATTATTTCATAGCTGACGTTATAGCACAAGTTCTTCTGAGCTTGAGAGTTTCACGAAATGGTAAAATCTGCTGGATTAAAAAAAGTAGTTCGCCATTAGCACTGTTCAAAATGGCGTCTGCGACAGCCACAGAGGTTAAGAACATAAAATAGCTGACAGGGCAGCAAACTTACATACTCAGGGAATCACAAGGAACTCAGGAGACAGAGGCAACAGGAGACAATGCCAGGACAACGATAAACACAGAGATACAGACTTATATACAGGTACATGAACACATAGCATGACAATCACAAAGACCTGGACAACAAAATGGAGGAGATAAGCAAGACAATTAACAGAGAGACCAGGGAGTGTAGGGATGGGGACCCACCACCTGAGAGCAACATGCTTACAACTGTTATCTTGAAGTTCTAGGGTGTAGAGAGCCACAGAAACGGTTATGGTAGGCCGGATTTGGCCCACGGGCCTTGAGTTTGACACATGCGATCTAGTGGTACTAAAAGTAACAAAAGAAGAAAAAAAAAAACAGCCAAATATGTCAGCAGTTTAGCTAACAGACTTTGGAATGGGTACATTTTGTCCTTGTCAAACCTGTTGAAGAGAACCAAACTAAATACTCTGAAACTCAAACAACTTACTGTATAACAGTTCATGCACCGCTGGTTGGCAATGTAGTGCAAATATTGCATAACCTGCTGGCTACCAATTGTTGGATTTAAATAGCGGTTTAGAATTAGCTTCCCCTAATTTTCATAAGACATTAGTGCCTTTGAAATTGCAGACCTAAATAAATTAATAAGTGCTTTAGAAATAGCGGAACTAAATTTTTGATTAGCGCTGCCCATCACTGTAAAACCCCATTAAAGATTGATCTCTCTAAAGTACCCACCACTTATCAGGATTTAGCTCCAGTTTTCAGCAAACAACATACTTTGATTTACCTCCTCACTGACCTTGATTGTGCTATTGATCTCCTTTCATGTGCCCCCTGCCTACCATCAGACTGCACAACCTCTCTGGCCCCAAGAAGGAGACCATGCAGAATTGTATTGAATAATTTCTTGCCTCTAGGTTAATCACTCCCTTAACATCTCCTGTGGAGACAGGATTTTTCTTTGTAGCCAAGAAGGACAAAACATTGAGATGTTGGAGCTCCTCAGACTGACAAAGTCTTTTGGATAAAATACTAAATGTTTAATTTTTTTTATTATATCTGTCTAGAGGACCTGACTTAACTTAGTTAGATTTTTCTACCTGGATTATCGAGCATGCATCAGGATATTGAGAACTTGTATTGATTATTGGGGCCTTAACCAGATAAAGGTCAATGTTTCTTTATTGTCATTTGTATCTCATGTGGTACATGTGGTGGAACAGAATTGTATACACAGGGTCCCAATTACATCCATACATCCATTATCTTTTACCCACTTCTTCTATTTTGGGTCACGGGGGTCGCCGGTGCCCATGTCTGGCAATCACTTTGCGAGGGGTGGGGTACATCCTTGACAGGTCACAAGTCCATCAGAGGGCCACATAGAGACAAACAACCATTCACTCTCTCCCTCACACCTAGGGACAATTTAAAGTTACCAATCAGCTTAAAATGCATGTTTTTGGTCTGTGGGACCCAGACAGAGAAAACCCACACATGCACAGAGAGAACATTCAAACTCCCCCAGAAAAGTCCCCGGACAGGGATTTGAACCAGGGACCTGCACGCTGAGAGACATCAGCTCTACCAGTTGCGCCACCGAGCTGCCCCCAGTTCCATCCAACAAAAGTATAAATTGTAAAAGAAAAACAGTAATAAGATCTCAGATATGAAATAAGAAAAAGGCTAAACTAAGAATACACTAAACACTTAATAGTGTAAAAACAATATGCCGAACATCAGCAGCACAGACATAAGTCTGTGTGAACAGATGAGTACGAATGAATACGTATGAATACAGGAGCACGAAATAAATCAGCAGTATGAGATCAGCAGCGTGGATAGTCAACAGCACATATCAACAATCAAGTGGCATTACAGTGATTTTTTTTTCAGTGATAGTCCTGATTAGGGATTCATGAATCTACTTTGTGACAACTTCAGAGTAGAAACTGTTTCTCAATCCTCAGTTCCTCAGAGAATGGTAAAACAAAAAAACAACAACAACAACAACATCCTTTACCTCTCATCAATTCAGTTTACAAACAGCTCCATTTAGTTGCCATTTTTACGAAGTTTAACCTGCATAACACCTATCACCTAATTTAAATCCAAAAAAGTGATAAATGCAAGACTGCTTTTAGGACACCCCTTGGACAAATTGATTACTTGTTCACAGTGATGGGAATAACGGAGTTACAAATAAACAGCGTTACAAACAGAGTTATTTTTTTCATTAACGGGTAATCTAAGTAGTTACTATGTCTATCGTTACAACACCGTTACCGTTACATTCACTAAAAGGGGATACGTTATTTTGTCTTCCGCGCGCTGGCTCTCGTCTGCTTGTTTACTTTTTCCCCTTGGTGAGGGAGAGGAGGGGAGGGAGGGTGGAGGGAGCAGAGGGGAGGGAGGGGTGAAACAATAAGGATGATGCTGATTGGCTAATGTAGAGTGTCAGGTAGACGTCAGCCAATCAGAGGATCTGTTGTTCAGTTCACTCGCGAACCACAGCCGCATCTGAAAAGTCTTAGCAGAAGTCCTGCAGCAATGGCGAGTATGGAGGGAAAGCTGGCATTTTCAAAGTGGAAATACAGAAACTACTTTACTCTCCTTGAGGTAAAAGGCAAGAACGTGCATCTGAAGTGTACATTATGTCCCGGAGGAGCGAAGTGTTTGTTTACGTCCGTCGTAATCTGATCTGATGAAGCATCTCACAGCTCAGGTAATTCAGATGTTCAGTGCCGTTTTAAAAGTACTTCATATTGTTAAAATGGTTCTTTTGAAAATACTTGAAGAACCAGTTGTGTGAGGGTTTGATTTTATTTTACACTACAAAGCACTTATTTTAACTGTTTACTTTTATTTGCCTCTCAGCGAGCAGGTCCCTGGTTCAAATCCCTGTCCGGGGGCCTTTCTGGGTGGAGTTTGCATGTTCTCTCCGTGCATGCGTGGGTTTTCTCCGGGTGCTCCGATTTCCTCCCACAGTCCAAAAACATGCATGTTAGGCTGATTGGTAACTCTAAATTGACCCTGGGTGTGAGTGAGACAGGTCCCTCTTGTAAATGATTCCCCGTGGCTCAACGAGGCTAGCCTGTATAAATAATGGTTGAATGAATGAATTTCTAAGAAAACACTTGAACAGTACAGTGTGTACATAGAGCTGAAAACACAATTGTTATATTATTTTGCTAACCTGTATTTTGTAATGAAGAAAAAACTTGAAGTATAGTATGTCAACCAGTCATGTTCTGTTGAGGTGCTGTAAGCATTTCTACTTTAAATTCGTAGATACAGTATATCTAAACTTAAACCAACCAAACAAACAATAGTTACTTTCCTTGGTAACTAATAACTTTTATAGGTGAGTAATTCAGTTACTAACTCAGTTACTTTTTGGGAGAAGTAACTAGTAACTATAATTAATTACTTTTTTAAAGTAACATTCCCAACACTGCTTGTTCATGCCCTTTAGGCTTACCAACACCTCTGTTGTTTTCCAGGCTTTCATAAACGATGCCCTTTTTGACTTCCTGAATGTCTCGGTTTGTCTACTTACATGATATACAATTTTTTAACCGATCCACAGCAAAACATTTCTCATGTCCGAGCAGTTCTTCATCACCTCCTAGAAAATCAGCTCTTTGTCAAAACAGAAAAGTGTGAATTTCATGTTTCAGTGGCGACCATTGTGGGTTTTATTTTTGAGAGTGGGCAGGTATGGAAAGACCCTGATAAGATCAAGGCTATGGCAGAGTGGCCAGCACCAGAGGACCGGAAACAGGTTCAACGGTCCCTGGGGTTGCCAACTTTTACAGATAGTTCATGAGAGACTACAGTCGTGTAGCAGCAACTCTCCCTCAACTCACATCTACCCTGAGATCTTTCGCCTTGACTCACAAGACCAAAAAAGTGTTTCTTAACTCCAGGTAAACATGCTGGTCATAGTTCTTTCCCGGTTTGTCTTTACCATAACCTACAGATCTGGTTCCAGAAATGTAGAGTGTGATATTCAGTCCAGACAGTTTTCCTCCTCAGATTATCTCAAGTCAGAGGACAGAATAATGCCTCCTACTTGCACAGTGAGTGTGATGACATGACCTCTGTCTAAAATATATGCAAAAGGCCCTATGAGATAAACAAGAACCTGGCACTGATCCTCCTGGAAGGATATTAGTTCCTGAAACATACAAAAGTAAAATATTGTAATAGTTCCACACCTCTATGTTTATATGTCACACAGGAATGTACCATGTGTTACTTTTTGCCAAACAAGACTTCTGTTGGGCATTGATGACTTTGATACATCAAGGGGTTTGTGTCAGCATGCCCCACCTGTGCCTGGAAAAAGTGTAATAACCAGTCCCCAGCTGGACTCGCAGTCTCTACCCACTCCTAGTCATCCTTGGTCCCAAACTGTGTGTTTTTCCAACACTACACATTTCATTCCTCTCCTCAAGCTTCCCTCTTCATTGGAGACTACCCAACTCTTGGTTCAGTGTGTTTCTACTTCATGGGATTCCTATTGACACTGTGTCTGACCAAGGGCCACAGTTTAAACGGCAAGTGTGTAAGGCGTTCTGTCAAGCCTAGGGAGCTTCTTCCAGTTCAACACCCAGATACCATCCACAGTCTAATGGTCAGACCAATGGGTGTAATCAAGAAGAGGAAGCAGCTTTGAGGTGTGTTATTGACAATCATTCTACCTCTTTGTGTCAACAACTACCTTAGGTGGAGTATGCCCACAATTAGCTAATTTCTTCTGCAACGGGTTTATCTCCTTTTGATACCTTTTTAGATTACTCACCTCCTCTGTTCCGAAGTCAGGAGAAAGGCATTTCAGTCCCTTCAGTACAGCATTATCTCTGCAGATGTTGGAGAGTTTGACACCAGACCAAGGAGGCTCTTCTGCGGGCTATGGACCAGAACAAGAGGTTTTCTGATTCACAGACACATAGCTACCAACTACCAGGTGGGTCAAAGGGTTTGGCTCTCTACTAGAGACACAGCTTTAAACAATACACCAAAGAAAGTAGCCCCTAGGTTAATTTGCCCTTCCCTGTGGAAAGAATGATCCATCAGAAGTGAGACTCAAACTACCCATTTCTTTGAGGATCCAGTCCACATTCCACATCTCCCATGTCAAACCTGTTAAAGAGTGTCCACTTTACCCACCTGCTGACCTCCTTCCACTGTCCATCTTGTCAATATTCAACCAGCCTATACTGTAAAAAATATTTTGGATGTTGGCCGCAGGGGTCGAGGCTTTAAGTACCTGGTGGCCTTGGAGGGTTATGGGCTTTAGGAAAAATGGATCCGCAGATCCTTTATCCCGGACTCCAGCCTGATCTTATCCTTCTATAGAGCTTATCCAGAAACACTTTTTAGATCAGCAAAAGGCGATTATTTAGATGGGGTGACTGTGGGGATTGTGACTTTCTGTTCATTAACCACACTTTGCAACTTTCTGAGTGGTATGATGGCATTAATGATCACCAGCTGTTTCTGATTCGGGCTGATTAGATCCAGTTTGTCTGTTTACACATAAACGTTTATATATTTCCATGTAAATTGACACATTTATTATTTTCAAAGTTTTATAGCTCACAATGTTTACATATATAGATACATATATCATGGCAGCCATCTTGAATTTAGAAATGGGAACCCAATTTTTAAATTGAACCTTTATGTCTTGGGGCGGCCGTGGCACAGTGGTAATGGCAGTCGACCCCCGATCGGAAGGTTGGAGGTTCGAATCCCGCATCCGCCCACCATGCGTCGTTGTGTCCCTGGGCAAGACACTTAACCCCGAGTTGCTCCCGGTAGGTCTGGATGGCGCCTTGCAAGGCAGGCTACCACTACCGGTGTATGAATGTCTGAATGAATGGGTGGATGGCTGGTATTGTAAAGCGCTTTGGGGCTCCTCACAGGGGGCTGGAAAGCGCTATATAAATAAGCTCCATTTACCATTTGATGTTGCCACACAACAAATGGAAGATGGTACCTTGCCTATTATTATTATGCTCACAACATAGACAAATGTTTCTGGTGGCAGGCATCTTGGATTTTGACATGGCAACCTATTTCTCAAAAGAGGCATTTCCTATGCCTGGATGTAGCCAAACACCATAATGATAGTGGGTACCTCACTTATTTTTCAAAGTATGCTGACATCATGCATGGACAAAGGGCATTTTCAAGTTCTCTTTTACCCCTCTCGATAGGAGACAATAAAGATGTGTTGTAAATGGATTGACTGCATAAATATTCATCCCCTTTAAAGTCACTGTCCTAATTAAGCTCAGAGAAAAGATTACTAAAACGTATAAAATAATGATACAAGCAGGAATGGTGGCGCAGAGGTTAGAGAAGGTGGATCTGTGATTAGATGATTGCTAGTTCAAATCCCAGTACAGACAGCATTGAAATGTTGGTGGATAGGAGAAGAACCCACACCTGTCTCCACCCTCATTTATCCCACTCTGGACCCTTGAACAAGACCCTTAAACCCCCACCATCTGCTCCACTGGGCACCCTAGATAGCAGCTCTCTGCTCTACACGGAGGGCTGTGGTAGCTCAAAGGTCTGTGGTTGTGTCAGCAAGGACATCCGGCGTGAAAAAATAATTGCCAAGTCTTCATGCGACTTAGTTTGCTGTGGTGAACCCTGATGAAGGGAGCATCCAAAAGCAGAAGAAAAAAATACAAATGGAATGAATACAAACAATTTCCAAGGCCCTAAACACCACCAGGAGTTCTGTTAAATTTTACATCAAGACATGAAAGTAATAGGGGACATGTAAATCTACCAAGAGCAGGTCATCCAGATTGAGTGACCATGCAAGAAGAGTAGTGAGAGAGACCGTTACAACCAGCAAAACATGCAGATGCCAGGTTGTAATTAGATGTGGGCGTTTCCACCCTCTGCACACCTCAAGCAGCCACAGAGTCAATGATATGATTAAACAGTGTTTATTTACAATGCGAACAAAATTATCAATATGAACTTGGAGTCTTACCAGACTTTAGGGTGCGCCTCAGCCAAAAATAATAAACAAAACTAACTATGTTCCTCCTATTTTATCACTTACCAAACAAAAACAAAATTAACCAAAATACAGGTCTCTTACCTGAACTAAACTAACCAAACCAAGGGGGAAAACATCTTAATGAAAATGGCAGCTCACCCCTCCTTACAAAACTAAACCAATAAATATGGCAATCGACGGAGAGCAGGTCTGCTGTGGCTGGAAGCGCAGTGGATGGAAAAAGCCCACATAATCTCCAACGCATCTCCCTTTTATGCAGCACCTCCAGATAGGCGGCCAATCACCGCTCCACTCCTTGGTGTCGTCCTCCAACCGCACACCTGGACACTACAGTAATTTCATAATTAGGGCTTGCATATACATACATACACAAAACCTACAACAGCAGTGTAACCTAACACCAAGATACCCGTGACCACTCTGAAGGAGTTACAAGCTTCAGCAGTTGAGAGAGACTCTGTATACAACAACTGTGGGTTCTTCATCAGTCAATGACATTTTAATGGAGAATCAGTCTCATGAAATCATAACAACTCTTTTGTTGGAGAGTGGATTTCATGGCATAACGTCCAAATAGGGAACATTGTGAATAATATACTGGAGTTAAATGGCCAAACTGCATAATGCCCACAAATTATTTCATAACAAACAGTGCTGATGTAAATATTGTGTTGTTTGTATCTCACTAAACCACTCCCGATTTATTTCCCAGGTAAGATACTGTCATTGAGTAAGTGGTGTTTAAGTGGTATTCAGGAACATGATGAATCGTGCTTTGCACTATTTTATTGTTGTCACTTTCACAAGTATATCACTTGCTTGGCTGTAGCAGACTCTTGAACAACTTTAGTGGAGAAGAGATTGAGTAAACAGTAACTTTACTGAAAATAATAATCAGTGTC
>JBBPBX010000230.1:73742-108390 GCA_038048925.1 Garcialebias charrua
TATATATATATATATATATATATATATATATATACAGGTGGTCCCCGACTTACGAGCGAGTTCCGTTCCTCCGACTATCTCGTAAGACGAAATCTCGTATGTCGGAACCCGAAACACGTGTTGCTCGTAAGTCCGTATTTTCGGTCGTAAGTCGGAAAATTTATGCTAGCGCTACTACGAACACTCGTTTTTCATCACAAACGTTCATACTAGTTCATAAACATGCTCAGAAACTTGTTTCAAAATCCAAAAAACTAAGTCTGGTCCTCTGGACATTCAAAAAACAAAACAAAACAAGCTTAGCTTAGCTTTTTTGGATTTTTCTACCTGGATTATTGAGCATGCATCAGGGTATTGTTTCCAAATGGTTAGCTGACACACTTTCATCTAAAAACACATAAAAGTGCTGTATTTTATGTATGTTCTTTACAAATTTACTGTTCGTTAGTGAGCTTGTAAGTCCGGAACCTCGTAAGTAAGAGCGCTCGTAAGTCGGGGACCCCCTGTATATATATATTTTTTTCTTTTTTTGCAGCAGCAGCAACAAATGTCTGTCTTTGTACAAAATACCATACACACAAAAATGTGAGCTGCACTGAACAACAGCTGCAACACAGAAAAGGCTTTGCAAGATACAATTTATTCCACAAAGAGAAGTACCAGTAGACCTTTAATGGTAAAAAATTGTAATCCTATCTGATTAAAGCTTAGCGGTACGCAGTTTGAGCATTTTATTTATTTATTTATTTTTCCTAATAGAGAGAGATAAGCTGTCTGTAAAGACACACTGTCACCACTTAAATCTCAGCGGTTGCCACTTTTGTCAGAACTACGGTCTAGAGAAAGCCAAATAGCATACACTGACCTATTCAGAGATTTGTCTCAGCTTTATCTTTAAATTTGAGCAGGATAAAAGACTGTTTGGGGGAGGCAAGGAGCTGCACCATGTGATTGCCAGAAAGAGGAAGATCGGTTATCACTTCCGTACAAAGTGGCTTTGCCTCAGGGTTTGTAAACTGCCAAGAAATGCCAGGATAGTGTGAAGTTGAGTGAAATGTGCAGATTAGTATAAACATGTAGTCACATGTAGACAAGGAGCAGGACAGAAAGGCTGATAGTTAATGATAGAGATAAAGGGGCAAACTAACGTACATAGGTTGGAGGCATGACAGCAGCTACCTGAGCAAAAGTGCCCTCATATTTTTGAGACAATAGTGAGATTTTGGTTCCGGTTCCGGCGGAGCTGATGGACGCTTTTCCCTCTGGCTCTCTGAGTCTTTTAACATCAAACTGACCCGTTTTTCGAATTGGACTAAAGTTTGGTCCATCTTCCTACCGAATTACGGTGTTAGTGACTCAGGGAGCCGCACGGGACCGTACAATTTTTTTATTTCGGTCCTGGACCGGCTGTTGCAACCACCGGTCACTCTGGGCGCTTCCTGCCGGCCAGGTGAGTCGTCGAGCTGGGAGACTACCCCACGTAGCCTCGGTGTTTTGTTTTTTTCCCCCTCCTCGCTTTTTGGACCCTTTCTGAACTGTGGTTTTACCTGGTTTCAAACAAGAATCGCACGGAAGGAATTTCACTGATTTTTTCTGCTGCCTTTTGTTTGAATGACCTCGTGGTTTGGGGGGGGGAGTGTACCTGGCCGAACCTGGACCAGAACAAAAACCGAGTTGGCTGTGGGGGACTTTGTTTGCATTAAAGCCGTTCTCAACTGTGACCCGTTGCCCAAAGAGGAGGGTCTGTACATCTCCGTGGTATCACGGTGGGAGCCGCGCTCTGTGCTCAGCTGAGAGACGTGCGGCTGCACGCGGCTGCTTTGAAGTGCCTGATCTGGATGGGAGCAGGACTGAACCGAGCTGAGGATCAATTTGAAGCTGAAGGCTTCACCTCCTCCATTGAGACTTGCTGTTTTTTCATTCTTTTTTCATTTTTATTCTTGGAGGTGGCTTTTTTGGGCTGATAAGGAAACAGCCACATAATAAATATCTTACCTGATGTAGATAACTGTTTAAAGAGCCTCATTTGGAGAAAACAGTCATTTTCATTGAAAACATCCAACTGGCTCAGACAGCAGAGAGGTCGTGAAGCAGCGTGACGTGATGTGAGGCGCAGAAGATCAGGATCATCATTGTTTCGGTGCCTATTTCATACTGCTGTGAGCTGTTTGTGGATCAGACGAGCAGAGAGTGAAGCGCGGAGGATCATCATTGGTGCTGTTTCACACTGTTGTGAGCTGTTTGTGGATCAGACGAGCAGAGAGTGAAGCGCGGAGGATCATCATTGGTGCTGTTTCACACTGTTGTGAGCTGTTTGTGGATCAGACGAGCAGAGAGTGAAGCGCGGAGGATCATCATTGGTGCTGTTTCACACTGTTGTGAGCTGTTTCTGGATCAGACGAGCAGAGAGTGAAGCGCGGAGGAACTGGATCATCATTGGTGCCTGTTTCACACTGTTGTGAGCTGTTTCTGGATCAGACGAGCAGAGTGTGACGTGTATCGCTGCGTATCAGGAGCTGCGTTGTTGGTGCTGTTCACGCTGTTGTCCCTTCCCTTTATTGACTTGAAACAGGCTTCAACCATGCCCTTAACCTCAGGAGGCCTTTCTGGCAGCTCACTCTGCTGTTTGCTACATATTGTTTGTTTCTTTCCGTTGATTCTGGATCCAGCTTGTGTTCACCATGGCCACATCCATTCATATTCTCAAGGAGGCTGGATCCCCCCACATTCCTCCACAAATTTCTCCACAACGGAATTGTTTGACCACCTAATTTGTGACGCTTTATGGTCTGAGACTTTTCTGCATCATTCATATTACTGTCATTATTTTCAGTTCTCAGACTACCTGGAATCACTGAATCTTATCAACACATCAGGGACTGTCCATCACTGCAGCTTTCATTGTTTTTGGGTTCTGAATGATCGTGTCTTCATTAATGTTTCACATGGTTCAATTATGGGGGCAAAATGTCACACTGTTAACTCCTGTAATTACACATCAGTGACAAAGAAGTCAGGTAAATGTCTGATATTATTGTTGTTAATGATCTCAGGGATTCAGCCCAACCCAGGGCCAATTACTAACTATTGTACACCTAATGAGTTTAAAAATATTTCAGGTCTCCGTTTTCTGCATGTAAACGCTCGTAGCCTTCTAAAAAAACTTGATGAACTGAAAATCCTAATCACTTCTTCTGGGGCAGATGTGATCGTTATCTCTGAAACTTGGCTCAAAAAATCTGTTTCGAAAAATGACTTGGCAATCAATGAATTTAAGATCTATCGTTGTGATCGTAATAAAAAGGGAGGTGGAGTCGCTATTTACATCAGAGACTCTTTGGCTGCCACGATTGCGTCTAAAAAAACAATCGCAAACCAGTTTGAGGCTTTAGCTGTGAACATCAGTTTGAAAGGAGGTCAGCCCTTAACTGTTGTAGGTTGTTATCGTCCCCCCTCCGCAACACCTGAAGCTCTATCCTCCCTGACTGAATTCATAGGAAATTTAAAACACAATGAGATTGTTATGGCAGGAGATTTCAACATTGACTGGAATAAGTCGACCCCCCTCTGTGATAAATTCAGGGAATGTTGCCTATCTCTCAATCTAACACAACTTATCGATTCTCCCACCAGACCAAACTTAAAATGTCCCGAAAAATCTTCCACCTTAGATCTGTTTTTCACAAATGCACCTCACAAATTTCCTGGTATAGGTGTATTTGCTAACGTTTTGAGTGATCATTCCGTAATAGCAGCTCTTAGATCTACTAAACTTCCACCTGCTAAGTGTAGGAGTCCTGCTCTACACCCTGCCTCCCTCTCTCCTTCACACTCCTAATTGGCAGCAGCTGCTTCTAATCAACCAACACCCAGGAGGAGTATAAGAAGACACAGGAACCACTCTACAGGCGCTGGGACATTGCCTACTAATGGTAGTAGTGTTCTAGCCAGTTTTTATTGATATTAGTTGATTCTAAGATTGTGTTTTTCTCTGCGTCTCTTCAGAGTTCTTGGATTCACCGTGTTCCTGCCCTGCCTGAGTTCCACATGAGCTTCAACTCCTCCTGCCTCTCAATAAGCTGCTGCCTGCCTTCCACCACTTGCCTTTTCAAATGCTTGGTCCTACCTTGGATTACTGGAGAATTGGATCACCACATCAGCACTCTGTTTAAGACTTCTCATCGTAAGGATTACTTCAGTACAACAACTATTCATTCAACAACAGTCCATTAAACATCCCCTCCTCTCCTCAGGTGTTCCTGCCCCCCTCATGGATGTCATTCTTTATTCACTGACTGTAAATAAACACTGTAAATTATTCTCTGAGTTCTGGTTTCTGTTCGATTCTGGTCTTTCATTCTGGGTACACCCGCAACCGTAACACTAAGCCCAGAATAATCCAAAAAAGGGACTTGAAGCGTTTCTGTGAACAGTCATTCCTTTGGGATCTATCCCACTTTGATTGGCAACGTATCCTACAAATCAATGACGTGAATACCGCTTGGAACTATTTTCATGGTAGTTTCATTTACTTTGTAAACAAACACGCTCCTTTCCGGCAGTTCAGGATAAAGGGCCGTGACAGCCCCTGGTTTACTCCTGAACTAGCTGATCTCCTGCACTGGAGAGATCATCTTTGGGCAGCAGCAAGAAAATCACACTCAGACACTGATTGGTTGAAATTTCGGCAGCTAAGGAATAAATGCACAACTGCCATTAAAGCTGCAAAACGTAACTACTTCTTATCTCAGACCTCCAAAAATCTAAACGATCCTAAAAAATTCTGGAAAACCATTAAATCTCTCTCAGGCACCCCCCAATCATCTGACCTCCCATCACAATTTCTTGTTGACTCTGTTCCTGTGTCAAATAAGCACGAGATCCTGAACTGTTTCAATAAACATTTTGTTGCTTCTAGTTCTTTATTTGATACAGTTACAAACGGAAAATCGGCCACTTTATCTAATAATCAAACTTCAACAAATCAAATCCCTCCTACAAGCCAACCATCTGTTAATCACACCTTCTCTTTTTCTCCATTCTCAGTCAGTGAGGTAAATAAACTGTTAAATGATCTTGATCCTAAAAAATCTGCAGGTCCAGATGAACTTCCACCTTATTTCTTAAGGCTGGCTGCTCATATCATCACAGTCCCTGTGACCCACATCTTTAATCTATCCATAAGCCAAAACACCATTCCGGATGCTTGGAAAACAGCCTTTGTTCTTCCTTTGCTGAAGGGAGGTGACCCCACCTCACTGAACAATTATCGACCGATCTCTAAACTCTGCATCTTAGCCAAGGTTCAAGAAAAACTGATAAACTCTCAGATCAAAAATTATCTGGACTCATTTAACATCTTACCTCTCCATCAATCTGGTTTCAGGAAAAAACACAGCACAACAACTGCTTCTCTGAAGGTTCTGAATGATGTTGTTGAAGCATTGGATGCTAAGGACTATTGTGCTGCACTTTTCTTAGACCTGTCTAAAGCTTTTGACACTGTGGATCATAACATCCTGTGTCATAAGCTCTCAGAAATCGGTTTCTCTGATCACACCATCGGTTGGTTTTCTAACTATCTTTCCAATCGGAGGCAATGTGTTCAACATAACGGTGCTTCTTCCAGCTATTTAACAGTTAAAAATGGTGTACCACAAGGCTCAGTTTTAGGACCAACTCTCTTTACAATCTACATAGCTAATGTAGGTCACTGCATCCCTGATGCATCCTTACATTTCTATGCTGATGATACAGTTGTTTATTGCCGAGCTAAAACAGTAGCTAAGGCTTTCCAGTTACTACAATCCGCTTTTGACATCATCCAGTCAGATTTGTTCCGTCTCAAACTTGTCCTAAATGCTGATAAAACAAAAGGGATGTTTTTTTCAAATAGGAAGGCGGTTCCAGCAGATCCTCCTCTGATTTTATCTTCAAATGGTGTCCCTATTGAGTTTGTTGATTCCTATAAATATCTGGGTATCCTGATCGATTCACATCTCTCTTTTAAACTCCACGTGGAAAACCTAGTGAAGAAATTGAAAGTTAAACTGGGTTTCTTTTTCAGAAACAGATCATGTCTAACACTGAATGTTAGGAAACGCCTTGTATCTGTGACTTTCCTTCCCTCCATTGATTACGGTGACATTCTCTACATGAATGCTCCTACAAGCACCCTGCGGATGTTGGATGTGGTCTATCATGGTGCACTAAGATTCATAACTGGTTGTGATTATCGTACCCACCACTGCACCCTGTATTCACTGGTTAACTGGACATCATTAACCTCACGCAGACTCTTCCACTGGTACATTTTCATCTTTAAATCACTTCTTGGTCTGCTGCCCTCATACATCTCCTCCTACATGTCTTTGCGTGAGTGCAGCTACAGTGTGCGCTCTCAGGACATGATTACCTGCAGTGTTCCGTCAGTGAGGACTGAACTTGGAAAAAGGGCCTTCTCCTACTCTGCTCCTGCTTCATGGAATATCTTACAAAAAGATCTGAAGCTCTCGACCTTGACTTCTCTAAATGGTTTTCAGAATCTGTTGGAATCCTGGCAAAAACCAATGCAGATTTGTTCCTGTCTTTGATTTTATACGTCTACCTTATAATGTTTTGCTAGTTTTTTGATACTTTGTTAAAAAAAAAAAAAAATCTTTTGTTTTTTTCTCTCTTTTTGTTTTCTATTGTTTATTGTTTGTTTGTTTATTGTTTAATGAAATTCTATCACTGCTGTTCATTGTTCTTTAGTTTTAGCAGGTCGCTTTCGTAAATGAGCCCAAGAGGTTCAAAAGATTTACCTGACTAAATAAAGGTTGAATGAATGAAAATTTATGAGTAGCTATAAATGCAAAGAGTTTGAAAAAATTGGGAGAAAGAGCAAAAAACTGTTTTTCAAATCAAGTGGAAGGCATCTCCGTAGGTATTGAAGTTATGCATATTGCAATTTAATTTTGAGTAGGACCCCAGTTGATTTTTATTTTCAGATGAAAAAAAAAATCTCATCAATGGTAAGAGTGACAGAAACAGAAGCTGATTCTGACATGTCTATAGGCAGCAGCGAGTCCTGGTGTCAACATGAGAGAGTGAATGATATGAAGCTGAAAAGGCACGGGCGGCTCACATGTGTCAGCCACCGCTCTGCCCCAAGGCCAGAGGCAGAATGATGCTTACGAGACAAGGCAGAGGTGGATAGACCTTGTTATGCACCACAGGGGCAGCTGATACTGTGCCTCTACTTCTGCTCTAACTTGCCTCTTAGGCATCACACTACAAAATGTAAAAAAAAAAGAAGGAAACTAAAAGCATGACGGACATGCCAAGAGGACCAAAATGTGACCTTGCTTTAGTCCAAGTTGTTCTGTAGGTTGCTGCAACAAGGTGTTGAACAACAGCAAGTTCAAGTGTAAAGTATGTACTTGAAGCGGACATTAAATATACAACAAATGCATACTTTTGCATGCGCTGCAACACATTCTTCCTCATTGCTGATGGTGGTATTAATGCAGCATTTTGTTTAATAGTTATGAATTCAATGATTGCTGCGGCGGATGAAATTGGAGCCTGTTAGTTTGTTAGTAAGTTGATGAATCATTCTAGTACTATGCACTTTGTTCTGCCTGGAAGCAAATTCCCACCCTTGCAAACAACAACTGATATGACTTGAACTTAATTACTCATTGGTAATGCATTTCAGCTTCTCCTCAACAGTGTTGGGTGTAACGCGTTACTTAGTAACGCGTTACAGTAATCACATTACATTTTGCAGTAACGTAGTAGTGTAACACACTACTTTGAAAATGCCTGTAATATATTACAGTTACTAACAAAACCTTACATTCGTTACTTGCGTTACAATCAGGACCTTTCGGAGAATAGTTTTATTTATTTATTTTATTTACCTTTCGGAGAATAGTTGTGGTACGACGAGGACGACGGAGCGGACCATAGACATTATATATAGATATCTATGGAGCAGACTGTCACGTGGGGAAAACAAAGACGTACGCGATGACGTAGGAACGTTATACGTCAACGTACATAGACATATAAAGGTACATAGACATACGGCCTCTGTCACTAGCCTCGCGAGAACTGCCACCTGCAGTAAGCCTCGGTGGCAGTTCTCGCGATGTTGGGGCTGGCGCGGTCGAGACTCGAGAACAAACCCGGAAAAACACATAGAGATGGATGTAACGAGAGAGGACGCGTTCCTGCCAAAAAAGTTAAGACTTCGTGTAAATATGTTGAAAAATGGGACAGCGAATTTACTTTCCTAAAGTTTATTACGCGTTTTTTAAGATTTGTAACCGCGACTTTAGTGTCTCTCTCTCATGGGGGAAGGAACGATGTCCGTCAGCATGAAAAATCCGTCAAGCACAAAGGTAAGCCTGTCAGATTGTGATCACATAACTGGTTTGAAAGAGGCTGATAGGTAGTTATTTTAGATTTCTTGTAAACCTGTCTGTTCTGTTTTATTTTTTTTAAACAGAAGTTTTACATTTTGATATTGTCATTGATATTGTCATACCTTTTGAATGGCACATTTACAAATGCATTGTGCTTGTTATGTTGCACTGCTGTTTTACTTTTTCATCAAAAATGAGTGTCAAAAAGATCTCTAATATCATTATTGAAAGATAAAAATTAATACAGGTTAAATCTCAGGTACAGTATTAGAGTAATCCAAAAGTAATGTAACTAAGTTACTTTCAGAACTGAGTAACTAAGTAGTGTAATATGTTACTTTTTTAAAAAGTAACTAGTAATGTGTAACTAATTACTTATTTTGGGTAACTACCCCAACACTGCTCCTCAAACAGAAGCAGACAAAAGGGAAAACATTTGTTTAATTCAAACTATTGTTCTGCGGTGAACAGTGACTCTCACAGCAAATTCAAAGTCAGCTCACTTAGCATGATTTGCACAGGAATAAGCGTGTTTAGTTGGATCTCATTATGATCATTCAAATTGTATTAGTGTTGCAAACATTTAAAATGAACAGAGTGGAATTCATGTGTAAATACAGTATCATGTTTTAAAAAAGTAATTCACGTCTAGACTGAACTATTGAAATGGTTTATTATATGGGTGTCCAAATACTTATCTAAAAAAGTCTTCAGTTGATCCAAAATGCTGCTGCTAGAGTCTTAACTGGAGTTAGTAGGAGAGATCATATCTCTCCAGTTTTAACTTATCTCCATTGGCTCCCTGTCAAATCCAGAAAATGATTTAAAATCTTACTTATAATGTACAAAGCTCTCAACAACCTAGCTCCATCTTATATTACAGATCTTATTGTTCCATATTTTCCTAGCAGAGCATGTCGCTCTCAGACTGCAGGTTTACTTGTGTTTCCTAGACTTTCCAAAACCAGAATGGAAGGCAGATCTTTCAGTTATCAGGCTCCTCTCTTGTGGAACCAAATTCCAGTTTCTGTTTGTGAGGCTGATACATTGTCCAGTTTTAAGACTGGGCTTAAGTTTTTCCTTTTTGCTAAATCCTATAGTTAGGGTTGGCTTTGGTTTCCTGAGCTATCCCTTAGTTATACTGCTATAGGTTTTGACTGCTGGAGTACAAACTGACCACATTTCTTCACTCTGCTACTGTCCTTACTTACTCTGCTCAACCTGTTTTGTATTTGTAATTCTTTTTTCTATCCTTGACATGTGTTTATGTTTTTCAGGTTCACCTGCAACTACATCTGGACCTACCATTCTATGTTCGTTTGACTCTCCTTCCTGTCCTCTCATACCCAGCCGGTCAATGCAGATGGCCACTTGTCCTAAGCGGTTCTGCTGGAAGTTTCTTTGGAAGTTTCTTCCTTTAAAGAGAGTTTTTCCATTCCACTGTTGACATTGTGCTTGCACAGGATGGGAGACTGCGACAAAGTGAAGATTCAATGAGTCTGATGGCTTCTTTAGATAGACAACTTTACTAATTGGCTATTTTATTTATGTGAATGTTTTTGTAAAGTGCCCTGAGACAACTTTGTCCTGAACTGACACTATATGAACAGACTGAATTGAATTGAATTGAATTCCTGGCTGTTTTTTTTTTCCTTCCTCATTTAGACTTGGTGTCATGTAGAGATAAGAGGCGCACCATTATCACATTTACCTGTACTGTAATCATAATTTAAAGTTTGAGATGCAGTGAACTAAAGAGTGAAGGTTGAGTTTATCAAAATCAAGCATTGATGGTGAAATATAGTGGAGAATGTCCAAGCAGGTCTCACTTGTAAATGAGTCTTTGAGGCTCAATGTGATGTATCTGTTTAAATAAAGGTTGAATGAAAGAAAAATTTAAGAAGAAACTATACCCTATAATGGTGAAATACCTTGAACAACAGAAGATCTACAAAATGCTTAGGGTCACAGTCTGGTGTCTGATACTCATGGTGTTATGATGTATTTTCAGTGCTACTATGGAAGGGACTGAAGCAGAAAGGGAAGAAGAAAAAAAGTAGCATCTTGTTTAGTACCCAAGAAACGCATGTCCCTTGGGATCTTTCTAATAGCTACTAAGTCACTACATTAATCTCAATGCTAAATACCATCTTTTCAGATATATTTATAGTATAATGAGTAAGAACTTCTCTGGCATATTCATAAGTCGGCAAGTTTGCAGATGATACAGCTGTGGTGGGATGCATCACAAACAATGATGAGTCCAGCTACAGGCAGGAGGTGGAACACCTGGAAAGCTGGTGCACAGAGAATAACCTTCACATCAATGTGAAGCAGACAAAGGAGATGACTTTGGACTTTAGAAGGAACAAACACACCTATACCCCCTGAACATAGGAAGATCTGCAGTGGAAGTGGTCTCCAGCTACAAGTACTTGGGTGTACACTTGAATGATAACCTCAGCTGGGGCAACAACACCACCAGCCTGATCAAGAAAGCTCATCAGAGACTCTACTTCCTCAGGTGGCTGAGATGAGCTGGTCTGAGAAGCTCAGTCCTCACCTCCTTCTACAGGTGTGCAGTGGAGAGCATCCTGTGCTCCGGCATCATGTGGCATGGGGGCTGCACAGCTGCAGAAAGAAAAGCTCTTCAGAGAGTGGTGAAGGCTGCACAGAAGATGTTGGAGTTAGTCTCTCCACTATCACAGACATCTACACCTCCAGATGCAGGAAGAGAGCCACCTGCATCATGAAGGACCCCACTCACCCAGCACACACTTTCTGCCCCACTCTCCTCAGGCAGGAGGTTGAGGAGCATCAAGTGTAGAACCACTAGACTGAGGAACAGCTTCTATTTGAGGCTGTTAGACTCATGAATATCTAACCAGAATTATCACTATGAAAAAAAAATCTCATCATATTGCTGTGTACATAATCTCGATCCATCACGTGTACCACATGAGGTGCAAATTACTATAAAGAATCTCTCACTCTTGGGGGAGAGGTGGTGCAGTGATTAGACAGTGAGCCTGTGATCGGAAGATTGCCGGTTCAAGCCCCAGTACCGACAACATCAAAACATGTGGGTGGAAAAAGGTGAAACACACACACCTGCCTCCACCCTCATTAGTCCCACTCTGGGCCCCTGAGTAAGGCCCTCAACCCCACCATCTGCTCCCTGAACAGGTCTCTCTTGAAAATGAGTTATTGTGGCTCAATGAGACTAACCTGGATAAATAATAATAATAATGAATTCAATTTATAACGCACTTTTCATTAATGAAAATCTCAAAGTGCTACAAAGTGCAACAGAAATAAATGTCAATAAAACAAGTAATAAAACAAGTAAAATCAATAACAGTATCAACTAAGATCAAAGATAGAATCATGAGGAGGCAGAGTATGCTTGGTTAAAAAGAAAGGTCTTCAAGCCGCTCTTAAAGTCAACCAGTGACTGTGGGGCTCTCAGACAGTCAGGAAGAGAGTTCCACAGGCGGGGGAAAGCCACACTGAAAGCCCGGTCTCCCATCCATCCATCCATCCATCTTCTTCCGCTTATCCGGGGTCGGGTCGCGGGGGTAGCAGCCTAAGTAGGGAGGCCCAGACTTCCCTCTCCCCAGCCACTTGGAGCAGCTCCTCCGGGGGAATCCCAAGGCGTTCCCAGGCCAGCCGAGAAACATAGTCCCTCCAGCGCGTCCTGGGTCTTCCTCTGGGTCTCCTCCCGGTGGGACATGCCCGGAACACCTCACCAGGGAGGCGTCCAGGAGGCATCCTAACCAGATGCCCGAGCCACCTCAACTGGCTCCTCTCGATGTGGAGAAGCAGCGGCTCTACTCCGAGTCCCTCCCGGATGACTGAGCTTCTCACCCTATCTCTAAGGGAGAGTCCAGCCACCCTGCGGAGAAAACTCATTTCAGCCGCTTGTATCCGAGATCTTGTTCTTTCGGTCATAACCCAAAGCTCATGACCATAGATGAGGGTGGGAACGTAGATCGATCGGTAAATTGAGAGCTTTGCCTTTTGACTCAGCTCTCTCTTCACCACGACAGACCGGTACAGCGCCCGCTTCACTGCGGACGCTGCACCTATCCGCCTATCGATCTCACGCTCCAGTTTTCCCTCATTCGTGAACAAGATCCCGAGATACTTAAACTCCTCCACTTGGGGCAGGACCTCCTCCCCGACCCGGAGAGGGCATGCTACCCTTTTCCGGCTCAAGACCATGGCCTCGGATTTGGAGGAACTGATCCTCATCCCGGCCGCATCACACTCGGCTGCAAACCGCTCCAGTGAAAGTTGTAAATCACGAACTGATGAAGCCAGTAGGACCACATCATCTGCAAAAAACAGAGAAGCGATTCTAAGGCCACCAAAACGGATCCTCTCAACACCTTGGCTGCGCCTAGAAATTCTGTCCATAAAAGTTATGAACAGAATCGGTGACAAAGGGCAACCTTGGCGGAGTCCAACTCTCACCGGAAACGAGCCTGACTTACTGCCGGCAATGCGGACCAAGCTCTGACACCGGTCGTACAGGGACCTAACAGCCCTTATCAAAGGGCCTGGTACCCCATACTCCCGGAGTACCTCCCACAGAACCCCCCGAGGGACGCGGTCGAATGCCTTCTCCAAGTCCACAAAGCACATGTAAACTGGTTGGGCAAACTCCCACGCACCCTCCAGGACCCTGTTGAGGGTGTAGAGCTGGTCCAGTGTTCCACGACCAGGACGAAAACCACATTGCTCCTCCTGGATCCGAGGTTCGACTATCCGACGGACCCTCCTCTCCAGAACCCCTGAATAGACCTTACCAGGGAGGCTTAAGAGTGTGATCCCCCTATAGTTGGAACACACCCTACGGTCCCCCTTTTTGAATAGGGGAACCACCACCCCAGTCTGCCAATCCAAGGGAACTGCCCCCGATGTCCACGCGATATTGCAGAGTCGCGTAAGCCAACACAACCCCACAACATCCAGAGCCCTAAGGAACTCCGGGCGAATCTCATCCACCCCCGGAGCCTTGCCACCGCGGAGCTTTTTAACCACCTCGGCGACCTCAGCACCAGAGATCGGAGAACCCGACCCAAAGTCCCCAGGCTCCGCTTCCTCCATGGAAGACGTGCCAGTAGGATTGAGGAGGTCTTCGAAGTATTCCGCCCACCGACTCACAACATCCCGAGTTGAGGTCAGCAGCACGCCACCCCCACCATAAATGGTGTTGGTCGCGTACCTCTTTCCCCCCCTGAGACGCCGGATGGTGGACCAGAATCGCCTCGAAGCCGTACGGAAGTCATTCTCCATGGCCTCTCCGAACTCCTCCCACGCCCGAGTTTTTGCCTCAGCAACCACCCGAGCCGCATGCCGCTTGGACTGCCGGTACCTATCAGCTGCTTCCGGGGTCCCACAAGCCAAAAAGGCCCAATAGGACTCCTTCTTCAGCCTGACAGCATCCCTCACTGCCGGTGTCCACCACCGGGTTCGAGGGTTGCCACCACGACAGGCACCAACAACCTTGCGGCCACAGCTCCGATAAGCTGCCTCGACAATAGAGGCGCGGAACACGGCCCACTCGGACTCCATGTCCCCCGCCTCCCTCGGAACGTGTTCAAAGCTCTCCCGGAGGTGGGAGTTAAAGCTCCGTCTTACGGGAGACTCTGCCAGACGTTCCCAGCAGACCCTCACAATACGTTTGGGTCTGCCAGGTCTGACCGGCATCCTCCCCCACCATCGGAGCCAACTCACCACCAGGTAGTGGTCAGTTGACAGCTCCGCCCCTCTCTTCACCCGAGTGTCCAAGACATGCGGCCGCAGATCAGATGAGACGACAACAAAGTCGATCATCGAACTGCGACCTAGGGTGTCCTGGTGCCAAGAGCACATATGGACACCCTTATGCTTAAACATGGTGTTCGTTATGGACAATCCATGACGAGCACAGAAGTCCAATAACAGAACACCACTCTGGTTCAGATCAGGGGGGCCGTTCCTCCCAACCACACCCCTCCAGGTCTCACTGTCATTGCCCACGTGAGCGTTGAAGTCCCCCAGTAGAACAAGGGAGTCCCCAGGAGGCGCACTCTCCAATACCCCCTCCAAGGACTCCAAAAAGGGTGGGTAGTCTGAGCTGCCGTTTGGTGCATAGGCACAAACAACAGTCAGAGCCCGTCCCCCCACACGTAGGCGAAGGGAGGCTACCCTCTCGTTCACCGGGGTGAACCCCAACGTACAGGCACCAAGATGGGGGGCAACCAGTATGCCCACTCCTGCTCGGCGCCTCTCACCAGGGGCAACTCCAGAGTGGAAGAGTGTCCAACCCCTCTCAAGGAAACTGGTTCCAGAGCCAGAGCCATGCGTTGAGGTGAGTCCGACTATTTCTAGTCGGAAACTCTCAACCTCACACACTAGCTCAGGCTCCTTCCCCACCAGAGAGGTGACATTCCATGTCCCAATGGCCAGCTTCTGTAGCCGAGGATCAGACCGCCAGGGTCCCCGCCCTCGGCCACCACCCATCTCACATTGCACCCGACCCCTTTGGCCCCTCCCACAGGTGGTGAGCCCATGGGTGGGTCCCCCTTCCCATGGGCCCGGTCTCCCATGGTCCTTAATTTGGTTCTCGGAATGTGAAGTAGATGACTGTTCTGTGACCGTAGAGACTGGGTGGATGAGTATGGTGCAAGAATGTCCTTTAGATAATCTGGTGAAGTTCCGTGTAAGCATTGATGTGTAATGAGAACAGTTTTGTACTGAATTCTGTAGGCGACAGGAAGCCAATGAAGGTTATGGAGAATGGGTGTAATATGTTCAAATTTACGAACTCTCAACAAAATCCTTGCTGCACTGTTTTGAATATATTGAAGCTTCTGAAGGTATTTACCAGGGATTCCAATAAACAGGGAGTTGCAGTAGTCGAGCCTGGAGGAGACAAAAGCATGGACGAGCTTCTCAGCATCGGAAAAAGTTAGGGATGGGCGAAGTCTGGAGATGTTTCGAAGATGGAAGAAGCAAGTTTTAAACAGAAGCTTAATGTGATTTTCAAATGTAAGATGAGAGTCCATTTTTATTCCAAGATTTGTAACAGAGGTGGAGAGGGGGATGTCTTGTCCAGAAAAGGAAATTGTTGTTATAGTAGATGTTTGTACCTGGTGAGGGGTGCCAATCAGTATGGCCTCAGTCTTGGAGCAGTTTAATTGAAGAAAGTTCTGATTCATCCATGCCCTTATTTCCTCCAGGCAGGCAGAGAGGGCAGTGAGTGAAGATGGAGATGACAATGGGGAAGATGAGGAGGCTCCAGTCCTGATGTAAAGCTGTGTATCGTCGGCATAACAGTGAAAAGAAATGTTGAACTGATTAATAATTTGACCTAAAGGCAGCATGTAAAGGGAAAACAGCAGGGGCCCCAGAACTGACCCCTGAGGGACACCACAGGAGACACAGACTGTCTGGGACGTGGCGTTGCCAAGACTAACACATTCCAGCCTATCGGAGAGGAAAGATTTGAACCAGTCCAGGACAGTGTCACAGAGACCGACCTCCACATGAAGACGGTGGAGGAGGATACTATGGTCCACAGTGTCGAAGGCTGCAGTGAGGTCAAGGAGGACAAGGATGGAGGGAGAACCAGTGTCAGCAGCCATGAGGACATCATTGGTAACTCTCAGCAATGCAGTCTCAGTACTGTGAGCTACTCTGAATCCAGACTGGAACTTCTCATACAGAGAGTGTTGCTGTAGGTGGTCCTGCAGCTGAGCAGCAACAGCTTTTTCCAGCACTTTAGACAGAAATGGGAGGTGGGAAATTGGACGGTAATTAGAAACAATGTCGGGATCCAAATTAGATTTTTTCAGAAGAGGCCTAATGATGGCAGTTTTTAGAGGCAGTGGAACATGACCAGATTGTAGAGACTGATTTATTATTTAAATAATAATTTAAATAAAGGGTAAATGAAAAAAAAAAAAAAAGACTGACTTTCTGACTCTCTGATAAGACATAAAGCAGGGGGAAAAAAAAGAAAAAACGCTGACAAAACTATATAAAAAAAGTACAAACTGTTTAGGGGTTTACCAGACTCAAGGTGTCTGAATGATGGTTTGAAACCTTGACATAAAAACAACAGAAATTTAGAACAAAAAAAATTAGACTTTCTTTAAAACATAAATATGTAGGTTGAATGTGGGTGAAACCAGTGAACTCAAAGTATGTGGTTTAGGGTCGGGGGAGTGGTGTGTGTGTGTATGNNGGTGGATTCCTCACATAATTTCTGACCATTTTTCTTATGAGACCAGACCTATGAGCCCCGTGCCAACACTGAGCTCTCTAAATATTTCCTCATTTTGCTGCAATCAGTGAAATAAAAACGCGAGACACTGTCTCAATGTCTAATTGTACAGTACTTCTAATTAGGCTGCCCAGCAGCAGGTCAGTAACATGTGAGCATCAAGAGAACAACACAAATGGAGTTACTCGAAAATAAGTTAGGAACTAAATAAATGGACAGAAAAAAACTCAATCCTTTGTGAAATATAAATTTCACAATCTAAAAATGTACAAACATGTTTCAGTAAAAATACAGATTGTCTTATGCATGTGTAGGTAATTTACAGACAAAATGTGAGCATTTAATGGTAAAAACAGACTAAAAAAGCAATACAACCTATGGCCAAAATGATGCTATCAACACCCTTGAAGGATGTTGGATGTTCTTTCAAATGTTTGATTTTAAATAAATAAAAAAAATTACAGACATGCAACAAAACTATAACATTTTTTTAAAGATCTGCCTTCAGGCATAAAAAAAATGTATACATATATATATANCGAAAGACTTCCTCAGTCTGAGGAAGTCTTTCGGACGAAAGACGAAACGTTTCTACAAAAAAAATTTTTGTGCTTTGTTTTGTTTTGTTTTTTGAATGTCCAGAGGATCAGACTTAGCTTTTTTAGATTTATCAATTAAAGTCTAGTGTTAAAAGTAATAGTGGTTCCCTTTAAAAAGAAACCAACAAGTTATGCTCTCACGGGGTATATACAGAAATTCTTAAAGACCCTGTAAAGTGAATTTCAACATTTTCTTAAATAAACATTATAAATGTGATAATTGTAATCTTGTAAATGAGTAAAAAGTCTCAAAATTGTAGCTCAATTAATTTTGGAGTTATAGATCAAACTGTGTATAAAGATATTTCTGTTTCAGGATTTTTTAGGCGTGGTTTAAATGTGACCGTGTTTCGTCACACGGTCTAAAGCCCCACCCCCTGCAGCTCCAGCCGTATAAATGCGTTCTTCGCATCGGTGGAGCCGTTCACTCGCGAATCGCAGATAGCATCAGATAGCAATAGCATAGATATTTTGTTCATTGTTAGCTAGCTAATCAATTATGCCTCGTTGCTGCATCTTCCCTGGATGTTGCAATGGTCAGGGCACCCGTACAAATCATAACGTCTTTTTACACCGCGTGGTTTTATACCAAGTATCTGTAATGCCTGGATAGGTCAATGGATAAGGCGCTTGCCTTCCGTCCCAAACTCCAAGGGTTCAATTCCCACATGGTACAACTTTTTTTATTTATTATTCATTCCAGATTAAAAACACACAAGAACACTATTTACAAAAACAGCGTAACTCTTGGAAAAAGTAGCTGCTGTTACAGACAGAACTCAGATAAAAACAGAGCAGGTTTACTGGCTCTGGTGTCTGCCTCTCCACACATCAGCTCAGGGGGCAGGACACGAGCGCAGCTGCGCTGAAACCACGCCCACGCACTGACACGCCCCCAGCGTTCCAGGGCAAGGCAAAATCATGTTTTTTCATGATTTTTGAGACTTAATTTTATAAGGTAAACAATGTTTGTAATCAGTCAGATTTATATGGGTGATTAATAACACATATTTATGCCATGTGACAAACTAAAAACACACATTTAATTTCCCTTTACACGGTCTTTAAGTTAAAATTTAATACCTTTTAATACCATCACAATATTTTTTTAATACCATCACGACACTGAGCTGCAACCGTAGCGGCAACCTCTTGTACAGTACTTCAGTTTAGAGCAACTACCGTATTGGTAAGTGATAAGATTACTGTCATTTTCTTCCTAAACTTTAGTAGTACATGTAGTTTTATATTACTGGATATATAATTTGCTTCTTGCCTCAATAAAAGCACTGACCTATTTGTTATTTAAATCTAACCCAAGAGAAAAAGTTTGTTCCCACACATAACATATCTCTAATGGCAAATGAAAAACTGTAAACTTGAAAACAGAACAGTTTAGTTAAAATAATTCAACACTGAATACAGTACATGCACAATTCTTAAAGAGAGGGAGAAAAATAACAACTACTGTACCATATTTTTCATCCTGTAAGTCGCAGTTTTTTGCATAATTTAAATGCCTTGCAACTTATAGGCCGAAGTGACATATTTATAGATTTTTTCCCCATATTTATAAACCACTTTTTGACTGAAATATGGCCGTTTCCATTCATTCTGACTGAAAAAAAAAAAAAACTGCAGTTCCTGAAGGCCCTATAGTAACAGTATGGCATGCTGTTGGCTGTTGTATCATGTAATAGGAAAACGTGCCTATAATGACAAATTTAAAAAAGTTCAAGACAAAAACAACTGGACTTTATTATACTATTTATTATACTATTATACTATACTTCATTGTTTTTTTTCTTGCACTTTTTAGAATTCACCATGTCCTGATGACTGAGAATCTTCACTACCTATTAATGACCCAATCGGCCTGCCATACTCTCCCCACCTCTCTGCTCACTGCTTGCAGCCAGCTGCACCACGGCGGCGAACTGCAGCTAATTTTACCATTAAGGTGCATTTATTAAGAAAACGTTAGACTGAGACACACCTTTACTATAATTTCGAGCTAACAAACAATTGTTTAGGTACATTTCTTGTTAAATGTTGGAGGATAAAGCCGCACTCCTCTTTCCTGTTTCTTTTTACAGACATAAGCCTCGCCTTTACTTGTCTCAAATCATCTAGCTCCAAGCCACAGCAGGTTTTGTTAATTCAAGTGAACAAAGCTTACATAACATGCAAAACAGAACCGATTACCTTCAATGTCCAGTCGTGAGTCCGACAGAGATGAACAGAGCAAAAGCTGCAGCAGTGCAGCCTGCTATATTTGAATGAAGCGCGGCAAAGCAAGAGTGGCGTTGATTGGTTTGGACCTGATCACGTGCTACTTCCCAAGTTAAGCAAGAGGGGCTTTGATTGGTCAGGATTTGCTCTCCAAATGGAGCCCAGAGGGACTTGAAGTCCCTCTGGGGGAGGGACTTCACTAACAGGAGCTTGGGTTTGGCAGCTTCACTGAGTGAAGCTCCTTCTGTTGTTATGGTGATTACCCCACCCCCCAAAGAATGTCAACATTCAAGTAAGCCCATCACCAGCATTTAGCATTACCTGTCCTGGCTGCATATAACAAAAGTCAGAGAGTCAGAGTCAGAATCTTTATTGTCATTCACACCACATGTAGTACATATGATGAAACGAGATTATAAACACTGCGTCCCAGTTACATCCAACAATAAAATGTGAGAGAAAAACAGTAATAACATCTAAGATGTGGGCAGATATAATACGATTTCATCTTCTTTCTGCTCCCTTCATTTTATCCTACTTGTATTCCCTTACCAAAAAGTAGTATATGCAAGTATACTTAAAGTACACTAATTTTAAACTAAAAAAATAAGAGTATACTTTCAGTATACTTTTTAGGTACTTATCAAAAGTATACTTAGCCAAGTTTATTTTACACAATACTTGACTTATACTAAAAATAAACTAAAAGTCTAAGTATACTTAATCTATACTTCTGTTTAAACTTTTGGCCAAGATATTTTACACAAAGTATTTTCACACTGGTTTATTTTTAGTACTTCTGTTTTAAACGTTTTGTCAGTTTTTTAAACATACTGTTGTATATACTGTATATATATATATATATATATATATATATATATATATATATATATATATATATATATTATATTATTATTATATATATATATATATATATACAGGTAGTCCCCGATTTACGAGCGAGATCCGTCACAACGAGGCGCTCGTAAACCGGAAATCTCGTAATTTGGAACGGCCGCCATTTCGCTCGTAAATCCGGAAATCCGCTCGTAAATTGGAACGGTTTTCGCTAGCGCACCTAAAAACACTCTATTTTCATCTAAAAACTACTTTTGAGTGCATAAAAATGATCGGAAACGTGTGTTTATATGCTTAACTTGCTAACTGAAGTGAAAAAACACATGAAAACTCAGTATTTTTTTCGTTTTTTCCAAAAATGTGCAGCTCGTAAGTCTGGAACCTCGCAGATCAGAGCGCTCGTAAATCGGGGACTACCTGTATACTGTAATAGTTTGAGTTAAGTCACAATTGCTTTATTTTTTGACCAAGTAAAGAAACAAATATGGAATCACTTGAATTGGATGAGACGAAACAAGGGGCTGTAGGAAAGCACTGCTCCATCAGCACTTTGTTGCACCACCTCTGGCTTTTCTAACAGCTTGAATTCTCTGAGGCGTGGATCTAACTAATGACAAACAGTTTCCTTCATTGATCTGCCTCCACCTGTCTCTTATTGCTGTTGTCAGATCAGCCTTACAGGTTTAGAGTCTTGTCATTGACCATTTTCTTCAGTTTTAACCAGATATTTTCAGATGGACTGAGATCCAGACTATTTGCCATGACATTGACCTTATATGGCTTTCTATGAGAAAGGTTTCCATATTATTTGCCTTGTGGCAAGATGCATTTTCACCTTCATAAGTGGCATGGATTAATAAACGTTTGTAGTTTTTGAGATTAGTGTTTTTATTGACTGGAATTGAACTGAGAATGCATCCATCCATTCTCTTCCGCTTATCCGGGGTCGGGTTGCGGGGGTAGCAGCCTAAGTAGGGAGACCCAGACTTCCCTCTCCCCAGCCACTTGGAGCAGCTCCTCCAGGGGAATCCCAAGGTGTTCCCAGGCCAGCCGAGAAACATAGTCCCTCCAGCATGTCCTGGGTCTTCCTCTGGGTCTCCTCCCGGTGGGACATGCCCGGAACACCTCACCAGGGAGGCGTCCAGGAGGCATCCTAACCAGATGCCCGAGCCACCTCAACTGGCTCCTCTCGATGTGGAGAAGCAGCGGCTCTACTCCGAGTCCCTCCCGGATGACTGAGCTTCTCACCCTATCTCTAAGGGAGAGTCCAGACACCCTGCGGAGAAAACTCATTTCAGCCGCTTGTATCCGAGATCTCGTTCTTTCGGTCATAACCCAAAGCTCATGACCATAGATGAGGGTGGGAACGTAGATCGATCGGTAAATTGAGAGCTTTGCCTTTGACTCAGCTCTCTCTTCACCACGACAGACCGGTACAGCGCCCGCTTCACTGCGGATGCTGCACCTATCCGCCTATCGATCTCACGCTCCAGTTTTCCCTCATTCGTGAACAAGACCCCGAGATACTTAAACTCCTCCACTTGGGGCAGGACCTCCTCCCCGACCCGGAGAGGGCACGCTACCCTTTTCCGGCTCAAGACCATGGCCTCGGACTTGGAGGAACTGATCTTTATCCCGACCGTATCACACTCGGCTGCAAACTTCTCCAGTGAAAGCTGTAGATCACAACCTGATGAAGCCAATAGGACCACATCATCTACAAAAAACAGAGATGCGATTCTAAGGCCACCAAACCGGATCCTCTTAACACCTTGGCTGCACCTAAAAATTCTGTCCATAAAAGTTATGAACAGAATCGGTGACAAAGGGCAACATTGGCGGAGTCCAACTCTCACAGGAAACGAGCCCGACTTACTGCCAGCGATGCGGACCTGTCAGGTTTTGTAGGCATGACAGAACCCAAGTGCAGACAAGAACTCTCACAGGGAGCCAGGAGTTTTAAAGAAGGAGTGTTTAATGAACAACAAAAAGGCAGTCTGTGTAGCAAAAATCATAAAGCAGTCTGTGTGTAGCAAAAACACTTACATGACTTGGGGAACACAGGGGAAGACCAAACGATGCGGCTGCACTCAATGAGACACAGAACAGGGCTTATATACACACTCACAGACAAGACAAGACAAAATCACAAACACATGGGGACAATTAACTAGAGACAATTAACTAGACACACAGAGCAGGACTGGGAAGACTAAAACCTGAAACATGAAGTAAACTAGGAAGACTGGAGGTTAAGCTAATAGAAAATAAACAGAGACTAAACTGAAGGTTTACAACTAAGAGACAGAACGGTTAAACTAATAGTAAATAAACACAGAGACTAAATAGACCGAAACTGGAGGTTAACCTAAACATAGAACAGAGACTAAAACTAGAGGCTAAAACTAAAGGTGTAACTAAAAGCAAAACTGGGAAACTACCTGAAACATGAAGTACACTAGGATGACAGAAAGTGGAGGTTACAACTAGGAGAAATAAAATCAGGAGGGAAACTAATGAATTATAAGGGGAACAGACGAGACCAACAGACAAGAGCAACAAATGCCCACTAGATGGTGCCATGGTTCCATCCTTATAGTAGTGTCATGGTTCCATCCTCACAGTACTAGATAGTGCCATGGTTCCATCCTTATAGTAGTGCCATGGTTCCATCCTCACAGTACCCCTCTCTCAAGGACACCCCCAGGTGTCCAAGAAAAAACACCCAAAAAACGAGGGCGGACGGAGGGAGGCAACAGCAGGGAAGGAAGGCACGAGGAAGACAAGGGACACAAAGACGACATAAGGACAAGGGGCAAACAAAACCAAAAAAAAAGACAGGACGGAGGGTAGACCGGCCATCAGGCAGGAGCCGGTCGGGCGGTCGACCGGGAGGTCGCCCATCAGGCAGGAGCCGGTCGGGCGGTCGACCGGGAGGTCGCCCATCAGGCAGGACACGGTCGACCGGGAGGTCGCCCATCAGGCAGGGGGCGGTCGACCGGGAGGTCGCCCATCAGGCAGGGGGCGGTCGACCGGGAGGTCGCCCATCAAGCAAGAGCCGGTCGGGCGGTCGACCGGGAGGTCGCCCATCAGGCAGGAGCCGGTCGGGCGGTCGACCGGGAGGTCGCCTATCAGGCAGGAGCCGGTCGGGCGGTCGACCGGGAGGGCTCGAGATGGCCGCCGGTGGCGGCAAGACGGCTTCTGCGAGCGTAGAGACGTCCTTGACGACGTCGAGCATTGCAACATTCCCGATGTCGTCGAGCGTTGCGACATCCCCGATGTCGTCGAGCGTTACGACATCCCCGATGTCGTCGAGCGTTGCAACATCCCCGATGTCGTCGAGCGTTAAGACCTCGAGCATTGAGATGATTTCATCGAGTGTAGAGACATCCCGATGTCGAGCGTCGGCGTTGCGACATCCCAGATGTCGAGCGACGAGACGTCGAGCGTTGCGACATCCCCGATGTCGAGCGTCGAGACGTCGAGCGTTGCGACATCCCCGATGTCGAGCGTCGAGACGTCGAGCGTTGCGACATCCCCGATGTCGAGCGTCGAGACGTCGAGCGTTGCGACATCCCCGATGTCGAGCGTCGAGACGTCGAGCGTTGCGACATCCCCGATGTCGAGCGTCGAGACGTCGAGCGTTGCGACATCCCCGATGTCGAGCGTCGAGACGTCGAGCGTTGCGACATCCCCGATGTCGAGCGTCGAGACGTCGAGCGTTGCGACATCCCCGATGTCGAGCGTCGAGACGTCGAGCGTTGCGACATCCCCGATGTCGAGCGTCGAGACGTCGAGCGTTGCGACATCCCCGATGTCGAGCGTCGAGACGTCGAGCGTTGCGACATCCCCGATGTCGAGACGTCGAGCGTTGCGACATCCCCGATGTCGAGCGTCGAGACGTCGAGCGTTACGACATCCCCGATGTCGAGCGTCGAGACGTCGAGCGTTGCGACATCCCCGATGTCGAGCGTCGAGACGTCGAGCGTTGCGACATCCCCAATGTCGAACGAAGCGACGTCTGCAACGCTAAGACTCTCCGTAAGGGTCGAGGCGTCTGCGGCGCTGGGACCCTCCGTAGAGGTCGAGGCGTCTGCGGCGCTGGGACCCTCCGTAGAGGTCGAGGCGTCTGCGGCGCTGGGACCCTCCGTAGAGGTCGAGGCGTCTACGGCGCTGGGACCCTCCGTAGAGGTTGAGGCGTCTGCGGCGCTGGGACCCTCCGTAGAGGTCGAGGCGTCTGCGGCGCTGGGACCCTGCGTAGAGGTCGAGGCGTCTGCGGCGCTGGGACCCTCCGTAGGAGACAAGAGACCCTCTGGAGGCGAGAGACCCTCTGGAGGCGGTGTCTGCGGCGCCGGCTGCGGCGCTGGGACCCTCCGTTGGAGACGAGAGACCCTCTGGAGGCGAGAGACCCTCTGGAGGCGAGAGACCCTCTGGAGACGAGAGACCCTCTGGAGACGAGAGACCCTCTGGAGACGAGAGACCCTTTGGAGACGACGTCGAGAGACCCTCTGGAGACGACGTCGAGAGATCCTCAGGAGACGACGTCGAGAGACCCTCAGGAGACGACGTCGACGTCGAGAGACCCTCAGGAGACGACGTCGAGAGTCCTTCAGGAGACGACGTCGAGAGACCCTCAGGAGACGACGTCGAGAGACCCTCTGGAGAAGACGTCGAGAGACCCTCTGAAGACGTGGAGGCGTTGGGACCCCCCGAAGACGTGGAGGCGTCGGGACCCCCCGAAGACGTGGAGGCGTCCGGACCTCCCGAAGACGTGGAGGCGTCGGGACCCCCCGAAGACGTAGAGGCGTCGGGACCCCCCGAAGACGTGGAGGCGTCGGGACCCTCCGAAGACGTGGAGGCGTCGGGACCCTCCGAAGACGTGGAGGCGTCGGGACCCCCCGAAGACGTGGAGGCGTCGGGACCCCCCGAAGACGTAGGTAGGACGGTAGCGCCCTCTGGAGCCGGTGTTTCTGGAGCTGAGCCAGGACCAGGAGACGAGTCTGCAGGCGAGGAGACCACCGTCGAGTCTGCAGGCGAGGAGACCACCGTCGAGTCTGCAGGCGAGGAGACCACCGTCGAGTCTGCAGGCGAGGAGACCACCGTCGAGTCTGCAGGCGAGGAGACCACCGTCGAGTCTGCAGGCGAGGGTCTGGGTGCCGGCGTGGAAGCCGGTCCTGGAGGTACAGCACCATCTATAGCAGCTGGGGAAACGTTGCCCTCTGTGGAAGCTGGAGACACTGTGGGAACTATGGAGACTACACCCTCTGTAGAAACTTGAGCCGCAGGCTCAAGACCGGCTACAGGCTCAGGACCGGCTGTGGACGAATCAGCCACGTGGACCGAGGCTGGGTCAGCAGGACCTCTCTGTCGTCGACGGCGTGCAGACAGCGAGGGTGAAGCAGAGCAGGCAGGTGAAGATAAACATGCTGGAACAGAGTCCACAGTGTCTGACTGGTTGAGGTGGTCTAAGGGGGTGAGATGTTCTAAGGGGTTATAAGGGGTTGGTGTAGGAGGACCGACAGCACCAGATTGGACGAGCGGCCTCAACCACTCCAGTACTTCCAGCACCGCGTCCAGGATCTCCCCCATACCAGGTGTACCACACAGTTCAGGTAGACTGATAAATACATTAAAAAGTCTGTTTGTGACAACCCACCTCTCCCACAGGGTGTAGGAGCTTGAGTCCAAAAACCATCGGACCGGTATACAGAGCTGCTGAAACTCCTCCTCAGACAGCCTGGAGAGGAAGCACTCGTCTGCTGGGTTCAAACTAGGCAGCCGCATACTGTCAGGTTTTGTAGGCATGACAGAACCCAAGTGCAGACATGAACTCTCACAGGGAGCCAGGAGTTTTAAAGAAGGAGTGTTTAATGAACAACAAAAAGGCAGTCTGTGTAGCAAAAATCATAAAGCAGTATGTGTGTAGCAAAAACACTTACATGACTTGGGGAACACAGGGGAAGACCAAACAATGCGGCTGCACTCAATGAGACACAGAACAGGGCTTATATACACACTCACAGACAAGACAAGACAAAATCACAAACACCTGGGGACAATTAACTAGAGACAATTAACTAGACACACAGAGCAGGACTGGGAAGACTAAAACCTGAAACATGAAGTAAACTAGGAAGACTGGAGGTTAAGCTAATAGAAAATAAACAGAGACTAAACTGAAGGTTTACAACTAAGAGACAGAACGGTTAAACTAATAGTAAATAAACACAGAGACTAAGTAGACAGAAACTGGAGGTTAACCTAAACACAGAACAGAGACTAAAACTAGAGGCTAAAACTAAAGGTGTAACTAAAAGCAAAACTGGGAAACTACCTGAAACATGAAGTACACTAGGATGACAGAAAGTGGAGGTTACAACTAGGAGAAATAAAATCAGTAGGGAAACTAATGAATTACAAGGGGAACAGACAAGACCAACAGACAAGAACAACAAATGCCCACTAGATGGTACCATGGTTCCATCCTTATAGTAGTGCCATGGTTCCATCCTCACAGTACTAGATGGTGCCATGGTTCCATCCTTATAGTAGTGCCATGGTTCCATCCTCACAGGACCAAGCTCTGACACCGGTCGTACAGGGACCTAACAGCCCATATCAAAGGGCCTGGTACCCCATACTCCCGGAGTACCCCCCACAGAACCCCCCGAGGGACGCGGTCGAATGCCTTTTCCAAGTCCACAAAGCACATGTAAACTGGTTGGGCAAACTCCCACGCACCCTCCAGGACCCTGCTGAGGGTGTAGAGCTGGTCTAGTGTTCCACGACCAGGACGAAAACCACACTGCTCCTCCTGAATCCGAGGTTCGACTATCCGACGGACCCTCCTCTCCAGAACCCCTGAATAGACCTTACCAGGGAGGCTTAAGAGTGTGATCCCCCTATAGTTGGAACACACCCTACGGTCCCCCTTTTTGAATAGGGGAACCACCACCCCAGTCTGCCAATCCAAGGGAACTGCCCCCGATGTCCACGCGATATTGCAGAGTCGCGTAAGCCAACACAACCCCACAACATCCAGAGCCCTAAGGAACTCAGGACGAATCTCATCCACCCCTGGAGCCTTGCCACCGCGGAGCTTTTTAACCACCTCGGCGACCTCAGCACCAGAGATTGGAGAGCCCGACCCAAAGTCCCCAGGCTCCGCTTCCTCAGTGGAAGACGTGCCAGTAGGATTGAGGAGGTCTTCGAAGTATTCCGCCCACCGACTCACAACATCCCGAGTTGAGGTCAACAGCACGCCATCCCCACCATAAATGGTGTTGGTCGCGTACCGCTTTCCCCCCCTGAGACGCCGGATGGTGGACCAGAATCGCCTCGAAGCCGTACGGAAGTCATTCTCCATGGCCTCTCCGAACTCCTCCCACGCCCGAGTTTTTGCCTCAGCAACCACCCGAGCCGCATGCCGCTTGGACTGCCGGTACCTATCTGCTGCTTCCGGGGTCCCACAGGCCAAAAAGGCCCAATAGGACTCCTTCTTCAGCTTGACAGCATCCCTCACCGCTGGCGTCCACCACCGGGTTCGAGGATTGCCACCACGACAGGCACCAACAACCTTGCGGCCACAACTCTGATAAGCTGCCTCGACAATAGAGGCGCGGAACATGGCCCACTCGGGCTCAATGTCCCCCGCCTCCCTCGGAACGTGTTCAAAGCTCTCTCGGAGGTGGGAGTTAAAGCTCCGTCTTACGGGAGACTCTGCCAGACGTTCCCAGCAGACCCTCACAATACGTTTGGGTCCGCCAGGTAATGCTTTAACAGAGTAACCAAGTTTTCGACTGATCGAGCGCTTTGACTTCTATCGAGGCTTTTTTGTCCACCTCGACTACCCGTAGTGACGTCATCACGTCGCAGTAACGTCTGTACGTCACATCACGTGATAAAAACAGAGCGCGGGGTAGCTTTTAGCTTCTAGTAGACACTACAAAATGGATTCCTTTGTGCACACGGATGTATGGAGCTGGTCCAGTCTTGTCAAAAAGGTAAAACAGTTTATAATTTTATAAATTGCGCTACTCATTGAAACATCCTGTTGACTTTCTTTGCTTTGAACACCGTTGGCCGTAGTAGATTGTGACAGCAGAGGGCAGTGTTGCATTAACACGGCCGAAACGGCTTCATCTCTCTCGTTTCACAAAGAAAAAGAAACAAATATTAATCTCTCTAGAGCTATTAAAAACCTTTAAACACAATCTCTAAAAGTAAACCTAAATTGCACAGCACTGCAGGCGGTGGTACGGTGTGGCTGTGGCCCCATTTGTTTTTTAAGTTTCGGTTTTCAGCGCGTTACTTTCACTTTTAATATTAATAATAATAACTAATAGTTTTGTTTTTCCTGTGACTTATGTGCAGTATGATAAATGATAGGAGCATAATAAATGCTCCCAATGTTTTGTTGGTCTTTTTTTTTCTTTTTGTAAAGACGTTTTTATGCATTATATTTATTTATTTATTTTGCATCATAAGACACTGTGACATCATCGGCTACTCGAGCGCCGCTCGAGTTTTTTTATGTTAATGTTGAGGTTAAAAATTATGTACTCGTTCAACCCCTACCGCCAGGTCTGACCGGCATCCTCCCCCACCATCGGAGCCAACTCACCACCCGGTAGTGGTCAGTTGACAGCTCCGCCCCTCTCTTCACCCGAGTGTCCAGGACATGCGGCCGCAGATCAGATGAGACGACAACAAAGTCGATCATCGAACTGCGACCTAGGGTGTCCTGGTGCCAAGAGCACATATGGACACCCTTATGCCTGAACATGGTGTTCGTTATGGACAATCCATGACGAGCACAGAAGTCCAACAACAGAACACCACTCGGGTTCAGATCAGGGGGGCCGTTCCTCCCAACCACACCCCTCCAGGTCTCACTGTCATTGCCCACGTGAGCGTTGAAGTCCCCCAGCAGAACAAGGGAGTCCCCAGGAGGCGCACCCTCCAATACCCCCTCCAAGGACTCCAAAAAGGGTGGGTAATCTGCGCTGCCGTTTGGCGCATAGGCACAAACAACAGTCAGAGCCCGTCCCCCCACACGTAGGCGAAGGGAGGCTACCCTCTCGTTCACCGGGGTGAACCCCAACGTACAGGCACCAAGATGGGGGGCAACAAGTATGCCCACTCCTGCTCGGCGCCTCTCACCAGGGGCAACTCCAGAGTGGAAGAGTGTCCAACCCCTCTCAAGGAAACTGGTTCCAGAGCCAGAGCCATGCGTTGAGGTGAGTCCGACTATTTCTAGCCGGAACCTCTCAACCTCACACACTAGCTCAGGCTCCTTCCCCACCAGAGAGGTGACATTCCATGTCCCAATGGCCAGCTTCTGTAGCCGAGGATCAGACCGCCAGGGTCCCCGCCCTCGGCCACCACCCATTCCACAATGCACCCGACCCCTTTGGCCCCTCTCACAGGTGGTGAGCCCATGGGAAGGGGGACCCACGTCTCCTCTTCGGGCTGTGCCCGGCCGAGCTCCATGGGTAAAAGCCCGGCCACCAGGCGCTCGCCAACGTGCCCCTCCTCCGGGCCTGGCTCCAGAGTGGGGCCCCGGTGACCCGCGTCCGGGCGAGGGAACATTGTTTCCATTAATTGTACTCATCATAAGGGGTCTTTGGGCTGCGCTTTGTCTGGTCCCTCACCTATATGTATATATATAATTCAGAAATGTCTTTGACAAGAAATGTTTATGAAAGTAATTGCAGTAAGTTGTCTTGTCATACAAAAAGGTATTTGTTACAATTCAGTTTAATTTGAAAGTCATTTTCACACTTTTAAACAAAATTACATTGTGTAATTTGGTAAGCCAGATTAGGCTTCTTATAAGTTATAAAGTGTACTTTTTACTCCTTTACATTAGGATTATCAATGTATGGGAATTCCTTTCACAAATCATACTTCCTGGTATTACAAACCGGAAATGCTAGTATAAACCACCGAGTACAGAAGTAACCTGTCAAATGATTGATTCAGTGCTGGACCAGCTACTGAAGCATTTTCAATGTGAAGCCATGCTGTGACATCTGTACAGTGCTGGTGACCTACATGTTTCACCGTGAAATTACTGCTGCTGTCCAAATGATCCACTCTACCACGCCACTATGTGCAGGTTTCAGTTATAGACAGAAATGACCAACTATGGTAGTTAAATTTTTAGATAAAGTGTTGGATTTACCAGAGATCCCTTTCAAATGTTTTCAGTAAAGCTGACTTCTGAGGACTAGAGAACTATAGGCTGAAATATAAATGTATTTGATCACAGGCCGTGTCTGTGATCAGATGAGACTCCTCAGATGAGATTAATAGTATTCCAGTTGGAGTTTTGTGTGCTAGCAAGCACGTTTTGTGTTTTTTGCTGATACGACACAAGTTTCTGACATGAAATGAAACACCGTTAATGGAGTTAATTTCAATTCAAGCAATGTATTGAAAAAAATCTAATTAAAGACATTTAACAAAAATTCTACTAACAATATGGTAAATAAGTAAAACTTACAACTAAAAAGGGCATTTAAAAATAACTAAAAAGCAACTTCATTTGCAAAATATGCTTTACATTGCATCAGTGTAGCACTCTTCTAACAAAAAAGGTCCCCTCCCTCTCGGTTTTCAAGTCCTGTTTAAAAGACCCATTAATATTCTGTTGCTTTCAACACCAGCTGATCTGTGTTTGGTCGACTCGTTGTATTTATTATCTGCAATGTTTTTATGTCTATTTTTTGTACTTCATTGTGTGTGTTGCCTGTTGTTTGTTTGTACAGCACTATGGTTGGCCTTGTCGCTGTTTTAAGTGCTCTATAAATAAAGTGGTATGGTATGGTAAAACAAATTCAAAGGTTAATTTTCCATAAAATATTAGCATTTTTAATTTGTTAATATAACCATGAAATGTTCAAAACCTTAACCTTTTTTAATCACATGACTGAATCTTTTTAAAGATAGATTGTGTTCAAATGCTACACAATGGTAAATGTATTAACAGGTAAAATAAACGTATTGTTGTATTTGAGATTTGCTGCCGAATATGTTGAATTTTCACTTATGTTTAGTTTAGGGACATTACTGATCAGTCCTAACTCTACTGACCTGTCAAGCAAGATACTTATTCAGAATAATCTTTGAGTTTTATACATGTTTTACATGCTCCCTATATTTACACATACTTATCTAGGCTATTAGTTTGAACCCATAATGGAGGGGCATGCTGCTTGTCATCCCTGGCTCTCCGCATTGACCTTTGTATGATATTTAGGATGTGTACAAAGATTGCATCTTTGTGTCTGTTAGACAGCCAACTGATGCCTGCCTATCGAGCAGAGACAAGTGAAAGGTCAGCATGCCTCTAGCGTTTACAGGTTCAGGGCTCGCAGCACATTCAAAACCTGTGGCTGAAAATCAATTATGCCCTTCAGATGCATGAAAGAGCTCCACGCCTAACAGCTGTGATTCAGAAGAGGAAGGATGGGATCACAGGAGGACTGTACACTGACAGATAGACATAAATAGAGGTTGATCTGTTAAACTGTGTTTGCAGAGAGGCGAGATGCCAGTGTATAGGAGACCACATTGTAAGGTTCACAGCTAACCCTTTAAATGCATGCCAATGAGTACAAATGAGTAGGCTGTGAGACCCTCTTTCACTTCTATACATGTCTGGCAAAACATCGCTTGCATTAAAGATGCCAATAAAAAAAGACGTGCTATGAAAGCATGTCATCCTCCTCCAATTATGTGAAATTACAACCATGTCTGGATTGGAGAAGTGATTGGTTATAAATGGAATTAAACTTCTTAGCTGTTCTCCAGAATATCCTACAGCTGAGCTGTAACCACTGGCTCGATATTAATTGGCACAGAAACAATGTCTAGAAAATACTACTTCTGTTTCAAGACTGTGTATTTATTTCATACAAATGTTTTAAAGGTGGGGATTTCAGTTTTATGAAAGAAAAACAACATTTACTACACATGCACATGGAAGTGATTAAAGTTGTTGCCTCTTAGTAGGAAAGTTGCAGGATTGCCTCCTGGCCTGGAGCCAAGGGTGTATGTACATGTTCTTTTTGTGCACACGTGGGTTCCCTTCCACAGACCAAAACAAACATGTTAGGATCATTAAAATAAATAATAATAAATAAATGTCCATTTTTGTCATCTGTGTATGTTTCCCATACAAGACGAAATTCGTCTCTGCATTTAACCCAACCACCACCAGGTGGTGCAGTGAGAAGCCATAGAAAGCGCCCGGGGAGCTGGGGAAATAGGTGTGCACTCATAGACACCCCAAGGTGTGTAGTGGCCGGGATTCGAACCTGGGTCCTTCGGGTCCCAAGTCGGAAGCCCTGCCACTACACCATCTTGGCCCCAATAACTCTAAATTATTCCTAGATGTGAGTGAGAGTGTGAATAGTATCCCATTTATTTCTGCAGGGCCCTGTGATGGACTTGCGACCTGTCCAGGGTATATCCTGCCTCTCGCCTCTCTACTAGAGATGGACACCAGCTTCACTGTGATCCAAAAAGGAAAATAGGGTGAAGCAAATGGAAAGATGGATAAATACAGCTAATTCAAAAGTGTTACTATTTCAGAGTTAAGAGTATGTAGAGATTTTTATTTTTTTAACACTGTGGAGTTCATTAGGCATTATATACTCTTCATGTGTTGGGTCAATGTACTCCTATGGTGTTTTTTTTTTTCAGTGTTACTGCAGAGTTTATGTTGAACTCATTAGCACTCAGTTTGTGTATTTGTGATTGAATCTTCATAGTTTGAAATTTACGTAGTGTGCGTCAGCAGTCAGCACGTCGGGGGCGTGTGCTGCAACGTACTGTACTTTGTATGCGCATGCGCCAAACAAGCAGACGGCGGTTTCGGTGGGACGTACGACCTCTTTTTGGACAACAGAAACAAGTAAATGTGCATTTATGTATGTATGTTTATGTACGATAAATTTGACCAAATTTTAGTGGCATCAGCTGACATTAGTTAGGTTAAGCTTGAGATATGCTAAATGCCATTTTATGGAAGATGTACCAATATATCCATGGCAGTTGAAGATTTTACTAAGGAGACAGTTAGACAAGACACTGTTACAACAATGTCCAGTGTTGAAACAACACTGGACATTGGTGTTAAATACGTTAATTTATACTTTCAGAGTGTTAGAATTCACACTATTCTGGTGTTACTTATTTAACTCCAATGTCCAGTGTTATTTCAACATTGGGAATTTGAAACCAAATGCTCACCGAGATTGGTGTAAACTTTAATCTTAAAGTGTAAAATATACACTTTACAATTTGCTGTGTTTGGAGCAACAAAAATGGGTTGATGGGATTTTTTTGCATATTATTTCCAATGGGGTAATTAGTGACAGAGCAAGGGCCAGCTGAGGCACCATGCTGCTAAATGTAGATGTACGCATTTGTTGACGCTGCATACCACATTAACTGTAAGCAAGAGTATGGTTCAATAATACGTTTAAGTGCTTTTTTCCCAGGTTTGATTAAAAGATAAGGTCATGTAGCTGCTGAATTCTCTTTTTAAGGAAGAATTCGGACCATTTTGCACTCCAGTCTACAGTAATAAGTGTTTCTACTCCAAAACATCCTATAATTTTTCACTTCCAAACAAGATTCACTTTATTCACTGCTAATATTTACTGCTAAAACGTGTAGCAACATATGCTGAACAATGACAGTTTTATTGATCTTCATATACTGTATACATTATTATACAAATGCAAACATATACATACAAATGTTTTATAAAGTCAATAATAAACAAATGTGAATTTGTGAAAAAACTGCAATATGTAGACATGTTGGCTTTTTGAGTTAAAACCCAACTACTCGGATAATAAATTTAAAAAAATTGAGTATAGAATTATTATTTTTTTCTGTGCAAAGACAACTGTTTTAATTGTAAAAGGACATTAATCCACAATAAGAAACTACATTGTCATGTACTACACATACTGTATACTCCTGTTCTGTAGAATGTTGGTAAAATGAGGAGAGCCACACAAACAAGACAACAAGACAGTAACAGAGAGAGAGATGAGCTGAAAGGAAAAACTCAGGGGACAGCAGCTTGGCTGTGAGTGAACTGAGGGGATGAGGAGGACAAACGCAAAATGACAAACTCAGAAGCAGTCAGACGAAAGTCTCAAGAGATTTAGAGTAGACGGAAAGGGAAGTGCTGTGGGAATATAAGCAGCAAAGACAACTGCTCAGACCACAGGTTTCTAACACCAGGCCAG